>JBBPNO010000017.1:0-119257 GCA_038090915.1 Boletus eberwhitei
CCTCTCCCTCCCACCCCTCCCCTACCACCTACCGTCTCAGCAGACGACTCCTCTGCCCCGCCACCCTCTTCCTCTTCCACCGCTAAACAGCTCAAGGAACCTGGCTCCACCCCTTATTCTCGGTCCCCCGAGCTAAGGGTCTCACACAAACTTGCCGAGCGGAAGCGTCGGAAGGAAATGAAAGACTTGTTCGATGAACTCCGAGATCAGCTCCCCGCCGACCGTGGTATGAAAGCGAGCAAATGGGAGATTCTGAGCAAAGGTCTATCTTCTCTCCTTTGTCTCTCTCCTCACGCCTGACCCTGCCTCGCAGCTATTGATTTTGTAATCAATCTCAAGCAAAGCCATCAAGACATGGCACGCGAAATCGACATGCTCAGGCACGAGTTGGACAGCTTGCGCCAGGGCATGCCGCCATTCGGTCCAGGTGGTCCTCCACATCCAATCGTGTACAGTCAAGGTCCGGTGCCATACCCCCCGCCTCCCCCCGGCGCAATATCGCATTCTTCTCAACCACATTCCCATCAACCACCGCAGCCACAGTCACGACCGTCATCTTCGGAAAATGCATATTCATCAGCGGTGGGGCAGTCGTCCCATCAACCTCCGTCAGCTGCAGTGACGAATGGCAGTATACCTACGACGAGGGTGGAGGCCCCTCCGACCTAAGTACTTCATCTCTGTTTTCATGTCGGGCTCATGTGATAGTTGTCATTTACGCCGGGATCACTGCATTTCTCGTTTTTTAAACGGACGATTGCCTCGGAGATGAGTTGGTCAATGTACATAGTGCTACGCCTAGGTTTTTCGTTTGTCGCAATCATCATCACTATAGCATCTGCCAGTCGTGTATGTGTAATTGTATGTCGTCCAGTCAAGATTACGTGATCCACTCCTTGGTCCACTCCACGGCTTGTGCGGATGCTCTTTTGTATAATCTCTTTCGCACCGAAACCCCCTCAGACGCTCCGCCATGCCCCCAAAGTCTGCCGAATCCCTCCTGTTCCACAAGAAGAAACCCATCAGGAAGGATTCCTCGCATTCTCTTCCCAACGGGACTCCCCCTTCCCCCCGTAAATCTGCAACACCTCGCCAACAACACACCCCACCAAACGCGGACGACGTCGAGGACAGCTCCAAACTCCCCGACGGCGAGTTCTCCGAGTACAAGCTCATGTCGTCTGCGCTCAACGGGTGGAAGTATGACGTGATGAAATTCGACTCTCGGAAATCCATAGACGTCTCGACGTGGGAGGAGCCGATAAAGCTGAACAGGAAGGATATCAGGAGACAAGAGTCGAGTTCCGCTCAGCAAGTTCCTGTTCGCCCAATGTTGGGGCTTGACGGCAAACCGGTCATTGGTTCAGATGGGAGAATAGTCATGGTCGACGTGGATGGTCGGCCTATCGCAAACACGACAGGAGAGGGTCCGTCCAAGGAGAAAGACATCAAGGGAAAGACTCCTCCGAATGGCAAAAAGAAAATCACGAGGAAAACACGACAGGTTTTCAAAGTCCCAGAAAACGTCCGACAGCTCAGGAGGGAGGAGAGATACCCATGGGTGATGGAAGATGCGAGGCAGAACGAGGTTTGGGTCGGGCAACTGGAGGAGATATCAAAGGCGGAAAGCCATGCCCTTTTCATGCCCGCCGCTCAAGACGTGTTCAAATTCGTGCCTGCTCACCGATGGTACAAGTTTCACAAGAAACCAAAGCACCACGTCCCCAACCTGGAGGAGGCCGAGTCATTAGTACGTACCGCTTGCTCCTCTTTCATCGCAATCAGTCTGATGCCCTCCGCTCAAGATGGCAAAGATACAAAAGAACAAGGATCCAGAGCGCTGGTTATTGCATCGCAGACATGGACAAGGTCCTTCCGCAGCTACGTTGGCCATGCTCAAGGCGGATCCCGGCGAACACGCCGCAGCGCCACTGGTGCATAATGCTAGCAGAGCACCAGGCGGAAGGGCTCTACGAACAGTGAACAGAGGCTCCCAGGGGGCAGAACAAGACGAGGAGGGAAGCGTTCGGCCTAAACGAGAAGACGATGGCGAAGGTCATCTTGACGAGCAACTGTTTGAAGAAGACGTTGCGGATGATGACGAACACGAGGCCGCAGATATGGATGACGAGGAAGCCAAAGAACTCGAGGTCAGCGGGCAAAAGTGTTGATTTCCTCCCCAAGTCTCATCATGAACACTGATCTTGCAGGAACGCCTAAAGCGAGAGTATAAGCTAGCCAACAAACAGCGCGAAGGGTACATCGACGAGTCTGAGGAAGACGAAGACGAGTCCCAGCTGTCAAAGGATGGTAAATCGCTCAAGAAACTCATGCGCAAGTTGGAAAAGAACGTTGCATATGAAAGTGACGAAGAGCGCAATCCGTATGCAAGCTCGGTGAGCCCAGTGTTACCCGTTGCTCCTACCCACAGGTCTCACCATCGATCTACAGGACGAAAATGAGGAAGAGGAAGAGCCTCCACTCGTCTCGAACGAGCCTGCCATACAGCAGCAACCCCAACAGGTGACATCTCGGTCAGCTTCTCAGCAGCCAGCCACAAAGCCTCCGACCACAGAAGGTTCCCGAGCCGTTTCGCCAGCGCCTATATCCAGCTTGGGAGGGCATTCCGTCGTTGCCAAACGAGCTACAAGTCCAAAGGCCCCGAAAGCCAAATCCGCCAACGTGAGCAGAGGAAATAGTCCGCTCAGTGGAGTGCCTGGAGGCGCAACCAGCCCTGCTTCGGGTAGCCGAGCGACCAGTCCGGCAGCGGGTGGCGGCAAAGGCTTGGTTGGCTCACCAACAAACGCAAGTGCAAAGCCCACGAACAAACGCAAAGTCGATGACGTTTCTGGAGCCGGTGCAAACAGCGGTGCGATCAACGGCACCAATGCTCCAAAGCCCAAGAAGCGAAAGGCACTGCCAAGCGGACCCCCGCCCGAAGGAGAGTTGGAAGAGAGGATGCTTATCGAGTGGCTGCAGAACACGCCAAATGCGACGACACGGGACTGCATTCAACACTTTACGCCGTATCTGACAAGCGAGGCAAAGAAGGCCAGGTTCACGGCTATGGTGAAGGATGTCGCACAGTTGAAGTCGGGCATTTTGATTCTCAAGAGTGCACTTCGTGGGGAATCTGCTGCTGCCTCGCCAGTGCCTGCGACATAGTATGTGATCTGGACGATGCTGTGTTTTTGTCAATGGTTGTATCACGATGAAATTTATCCTGTAGAACTGCACCGAGGTAACTCTAAGGCTTGTATGGACGTCCTAGGTTGAATTCCTGGTCCATATACGGCAACTAGAATATCTGTCTCTAAAGGTAGGCATTCGAGGCTGACATCGTAGAATTCCCGTCCCATGGTATAAAATGCGCGCCCTCGCTGCCTTTCTCCCTTTAGCGCTCCTCCTTCCCCTCCCCCAGCACACTTTCTATTTCCCCCTCCTCTCCTTTAGGCTTCTTCCCTAGCCATGCCCGTACGGTTTACCTCTGCCCTCCTCCTCGCGGCTACTGTTGCACACGCATCGGCCAACCCTGCTAGCCACTCGCACGCTGCCGGTAAACGTTTGCCAAGCAGATGGTACCACGAAGAAGACCATCCTGTCTATAACCTCTTTAGGCGTGCAGGTAGCAACGATGGCGTCACTTATGCTGCGATAGGAACGCCCGGTATGTTTTGCGTCGAATTGCTCGATTTCAGTATTGATACGATTCGGATAGAATGGTCTGCGGGCTTTCCCGCCAACCTCGCCTCGACCACGGATATGCCTCGGGCGTGGGTCGATGCATTGAGTAATGCCGTTGCGACTGGCAAGATACCAGACGTCCCCTTGGCCACGAGCACTAATCTCGAAAATCCGACGTACCCCACGGGTTACGATCCCTATAGCGCCACCGTCTGTTCCTCGACGTACAAGTGTATCACCCCCGGTGATATTTGGGATGCCCCCACTGGCACGATTGCGCTCAGCTTTGACGATGGTCCGCTGCCGGTTGGTTTATTTCTTTTGCTGCCTGATTTGTCGCCGTGGGTTGACGGATCTCTTTTTAGGCTTCGAACACACTGTACGAGTTCCTCGCCAAGAACAACGAACATGCGACCCACTTCTTTATCGGTCAGAATATCCTCTTATACCCGCAGCAGTTTCAAACCGCATTCAGCGTCAATCAGGACGACATCGCCGTTCACACATGGACGCATCCTTTTATGACTACAAAGTCTAACGAAGAAGTGTTGGCTGAGTTGGGCTGGACCATGTGGCTCATTCACAATTCTACAGGAGGACGCCTCCCCCGATTCTGGCGGCCCCCTTATGGTGACTCTGATATGCGTGTTCGCGCCATTGCAAAAGAAGTCTTTGGGTTGACTACAGTCATTTGGAACCAGGAGTAGGCTGTTTCCGTTTATTCTTGTGTCGTTGCTTTACCTGAATGTTTTTTTTTTTCCCTCAGTACTGACGACTGGACACTCGATCAGAACCCTCCTGGCACTACGCTGGACAAGATTGGTACACAAATGCAGACGTGGCTCACTGGTACAGGCTTGTTTTCTCTGTGTGTGCGGATTGCTGAACGTCACGCAAGGTCCCAAGACCCCGGGTCTCGTTATACTGGAGCACGAGTTGTCTGATTTGTCGGTTTCCAGCTTCATGAGTGCGTATCCTGTCATGGTTGCAAACGGATGGAAGCGTGTGTCGCTCGCACAAATGGATGGCTTGGGAGCGTACCAGAATGCACTCGATTCTACTTCTCCTGTCACTCCTGCACACGTTGGCGACCCCGGTGTCAAGCCTCCCCAGGCGAACACCACTGCTCCACACACGGTTGGGTGAGCTTTATCTGTCCGTTTCGAGTGCCTTTTGACTAGGATTGCGGCAGGGCTACACCCCCTGCTTCTGGTCACCGTACGAGTCCCAGCCAGTCGGGTTCGTCTCACGGTACCACTGCTTCTCCCCATGCAAACCAGAAGAGTGGAGCCGAGCATTTCAGTGCCGCGTCGCTCGTACTGTCGGGTATTGCAACCATCGTTGCCGCTGTAGCCGGGAGTGTTTTCCTTTGACGTGGGACTTGGAAATATTGTGCATGGATACATTACTATTTTTGCCTTATTATCTTGGGTGTAATCCACTTTACAATCCTTTTTTTCTTCCTTCCTTTTTTTTTTTTTTTCTTGGGAAATCACAATCAGCCTTTACGCATGGGATCGTGTGTGTAGCCTGGCTAACGGGAAACAATGGAGGTAGCCCAAGTCCGTAGATGACATTGGTTCATCGACCGTAAGACGTTGCGTCCATAAAATATACGTGAATACATGAACATGAAATTCATCTTGGAACGTGCCCAAACTGTCCAAATGAAAGGCTCCGGGACCCCTAGTGATTGCGTCCAACAGATCTGAGCAAATACCCGACCGCGAAATCAACGGGCAGTGGTTGTGCTGATAATCAACGCGTCAACCACGCCATTTCATGACGACAATATACTCGGCCATTTGATCCGGAGTCCTTCGAGCCAACGCATGTACAAGAGTTCGGCGATGGGTGACTTGCGGGCTGGGGCAGCTGGGTCATCTGCTTTGAGAGGGTGAGCGGATGACGAGCCACCCGCTTCTGCTGGGGAAGGTGAAATGTCCTCTTGAACTTCAGTGACAACCAAGCCTCTAGCCGTCATTTCGCTCTTTCGAATAATCCGTTTGTGGGGAAATAGTCCACGAGAAGTCTGCACGTGTTGTCGGACGGCGGAATTTCTAGAATGCACACGAACGTCAAAGCAGGATTCGCCGCGCGCGCATAAGAAGACGTACTCGTTGATGTCAGAAAGAATGTCAAGGATGACATTATATGAGAGGGCTGCGTTAGCGTCGCAGAGGTCAGCAAAACCTCGAGCTATCATGCTCAATGACTCAATCTCCCGAGCGTCCATGTCATCGCGAATGGCCTTTGAGAGACAGTCAGAGGGACGACAGGCAAGGTGACCGGATTTGCGCTTACGTTCTGGAGGACCGGAAGGACTACATCGTCGACCATAGCTCGCCCAGCCCGTTCCGATTCACTTACTCTTCGCTTAAACGACGACCGTTCTCTGGTGGGTGAAGTTGATGATGGAGATTGGGGGGGATCATCTCTGCTACGTGCAGTCCCGACATACTCTGCAGAGAGCCTGAGGGAGCCAATGGTGTCGACTTTCTTCACTGGTCGGATCGTATCGACACCGGAACCTAAATCAGCCTCCCGCATAACCGTCCCGGCGCCAGTCGTTCTGTGCCTTGCAGCACATGACGAACGCTTCATAGACTGGACCGAACCACTGTAGGCAGGGGGCGCGTCTTGAGGTAGCCCGCCCTCTAGCGGAGTGATAGGCCCAGACGAAGCTCCTGAATCACTCGGCGAGGCGTCTGTCTCGGCAAGCAGAGTGGGAATGTCCTGTTCTCCGAATGGTGATTTGATCATAACAGTTGAGCGTGTTGCCGGGTGACTCATCCCAATACCACGAGATGCCAATTGCTCGCTGCCTTTGACAGCACCTTCTGTATCAATAGACTGTTCTTCTTCGTCACGGACCAAAGGATCTTCCTCAGCTTCCTCGTCATCCATATCAGGAAGCAGGTCCCGAGCAGCACTGCTGAATGTCCCCATTACAGACGAAGATTTGATGGTGTCAAAGTTCCAATCACTGCGTATCGTGGCATTACTCTCCCAATGAGCGGTCCCATTGACGGTGGGTTGGTACGCTTGGAGACCCTTTAGGAGAGACCCGGCGCGAAGTTCCTGGTAGCGTTCAATGAGCTCTGTAAGGTACGACGTCTTCTTTGCATTCTTGACGAATCTATGTTGGAGAAGCTCGTTGGCTGTGGGACGCTGGGCATCGTGTGAGAAGGAATCCAGACGAAGTCAAGCCGATCGTACCATGCTGGGGTCCTTTGTGAGGCATAACGAGACGAATTCCTTGAAAGCAGGGCTAAAGTTGCCCTCAAGCGTTGGAGGCTTCGCCTTGGGAATCAGGAAGAGCACACGCATGGGATGGTACTCTGCCAATGGCGGCTCGCCCATTGCCATTTCGATTGCGGTTATACCCAGACTCCACATGTCTGCCTTGGCATCGTATCCAGCTTGACGGATGACTTCTGGTGCCATCCAGAAGGGGGTACCAACGAATGTATGTCTCAAAGTGCTCGTGAGTTGCGCTGCAACACCGAAATCGGCGAGTTTGACTTTTCCCGCGGCGGAGAGCAGGACGTTTGCGGCCTTGATATCTCGGTGAATGGTGCCCTCTGAATGGAGATAATCGAGACCGAGAAGCAGTTCGCGGCAGACGACTGCGATATGCGCTTCTGAAAAGACACCAGCTTTGAGCAAGTCGAGGCACGATCCTCCCGCGAGGTACTCCATGACTATCCACAACTTGTAAGCCACGACAAAGGAGCCATGATATTGGGTGATATATTCGGAGTCGCATTGAGCTAAGCTGGCTATTTCCTGCTGGATCTCCAGTATATCGTCATCCGAGTCCTCCAAGTCTGTTCGGGATATGACAGGTCAAGGAGATGAAAGCGGCCCGGACGGGCGCACATGACCGAGAACGCACCGATTTGTTTGATTGCAACTATCTGTTTGGTCTCGTTGTGCATTGCCTTGTAGACCGTACCGAAGCTGCCTGTACCGAGTTTGTCGAGCAAGGTGTATTGACTGGCGGGATTAGTACTGGAAACAGGGTAGGGCTCCCTGGGAGGAAGATGACCTTCCTGGCTGGGTCTTGGGGACACCCCCCTCGACTGTGGAAGATTGTCGAGGTCAGCATGACTTGGTTTCCTGAGACGGTTACTGGGAGGAGACATGGTGGTTTGAGCCAAAGCTGGGCGGACGTATATGGCGTTGACACATGAAACCCACCGAACATGGTGCGCTCCTCTACACGTGTCCGAAGTGAGACAAGTTTATTTCCCATCCCTGCGATTGCAATGTTCTTAATCGGCATCGACAACGAACTCGGACTGTCGCACTGCATCTCAACGCTGGCATCGAAAGTCGATACCATGACAATAGGCACGGCATGTCAAGTCATTCAGGGCCCAGGACATACAGATAAGATGCATGTAAACGACAGTAACTCTCCGATGGTGATAAGGACGCAGTTAGCTGCTGCAATTTCATGCCTTGACTGCGTATCTACGCAGAGGGAAGTGGATGTCCTTCTTGTGTTGTTTTTCCGTCTTCAGCGACGCTTCGTGCTACAAAAGCTGTCTCAACGCCATGCGCAGGATCCGTCCCAATGTATCTCACCTTGGTTAATCGCCGCCTGATTGCACGAGTCTTCTTCGGCCGGAGGTCGAGTGGGAGGTACTTCTTGTTCTTGTAGTACTCCCGGAGATTTTGACGTGACTTGTGGTTCATCACAGTCAGGACCCGTGCGATCGACTTGCGAACGACAGTACTGTGAAAAGAGGACATTAGGACCCGGATGGAATCCAGAGTAACGACAAGAGCATACATCTTGGTGAGTTTTGAAGGAGCCCCTCCGGTGATCTTCTGCACTCGGAGGGTAAGCAGCTCGTTCTTGAGCTCGGAAAGTTGTTTGGTCAGGTCACTCTTGGACCTATGAAGTTACACGGCACAGACGATCGTATCATATTGTAAAAAGCGGGTGCGTGTTTGACGCTCACTTGGACTGGAGTTCGTAGGCCTTGACTTTGCCGGGCATTTTGAAGGTACTGTGATTAGCAGGCGATCGTGCTGGTGGTGCGCACCGACTACAGTCTCGCTTACGCGAGCGAGAACTGTACAGTTTATCAGCCACGTTTCTCACGGTCATCCTGTCTACTATGCACAACTTTGGTGGTTAACCCCGTTCACTCTTCCTCATCACCTCTACGAGATCTTGAAATTTTACCAAAGTACCCCCAAAAATGTCGAGCGAACTTGGGCGAGATCAACATATCTCCTTTGCTATCCCAAAGGAACAACTTTACCTGCCATACGTCAGATCAACCTTTCCACCCGACAGTGAATCCACAAGAGCTAGATCCGAGACATCTGTGCATCATCAGCTGACCTGCTAACCTATACTCGAGGTCACTTTACGTGTTGCTCCTCCAGCATACGTCGTTGGTATCGTCACCCATTCGCCGAGTTCTGATATCTGGATCAGTGACAGTCAAGACAGATGGATGGGATACTCGCTTCTCACAAGTTCTTCGTCGATCCCTTGGCACAGTCCTTCGACATCGGCGGCATGAATGAGAAATTCACTAGATAGAGTCAGGCACGTGTACCTAAACCATGCCCTCCACTTGCCTACAGTGCTCGGACAGCATGTCGAGTGATTCTAAGGTTGCCATTCACCGACTAGAACAAGACGGATGATCATTTCCGACTTACCTTTGGATACCTCCATGTCTGTGACGTCTTGCCACTTGTTCATCGCTACGAACCACTTTCCCCCCCGACGGCGACAGCTATAGGCCATGAGCATGTTATGGGTCATCCGCACATGAAGGGCTGGCCAACCTCACATCCACGACAAGCCTGTCCCTGCCGACGGCTTTGGAGATAGCATCAAGCCTCTCTCGGGAGAATTTCGCTGCAGGGAAGAGATATGAAGTGACAATGACCTGAATAGATTGAGATGGAAATCAGGTCGTGGCACTGTGCCCACCTTACTAGCACCCGCATCTAACCATTCTTGCGCATTCGTGGCCGTTATTCCGCCGCCGATCTGCAAAGCATCTGAAACGCACCGTGGAGATGAATTGTGCTGTCGGGGGATCGAAGTCGGGTGGCATACCTGGCCACCCCTCCAATGCCTCTCTCGCGGCATCCTCATTTCTAGGTCCTAGCTTTATAACATGTCCGCCTTGCAAGTCGTACTCTTTATATAAACGTGCGAACTCTCCTGCGGATTGGCTGCAGATGGTGAAGCGATATTCATGCTCGACGGTCGGTGCGCTGACCTCGCAACAAAGTTCGTCTTGAGTGCTTCTGGGTCGTCATCCAACAAGCTACCACCGACAATCTGTTTCACTTTCCCATCGTGAAGATCGATGCATGGTTTGAACCTGCTTCGGCGTTTGCAGTCAGCCATCGTCCGTGTTAAGTTGTGTTGTCTCAGGTCAGATGACATCCGAATAGACGAATAACACATTTCTCATGTTAAACGCAAACAGCACGGTAATACACAACCATCAGTACTCCAAAGATGCTCCCATGATCCGTGTGAGATGTTCCCTTCCGTCTTCTCCAGCAACATTGCCAATGCTTGGAGCAAGGTCCAGTACACGACGTTGTGGTAGTGTACCCTCGACAAGCCCTGGAATGTCGTCTTTTGTGTAGCCCACCGCCTTCAGACCACGCGGTACACCAAGCCCGTCAAGGAAGCGAGCAATCGACTCATACAAGTAGGAACCGATCTCGGAATCTGGAATGCTGGTGATAGAAGGATCGGTCACCGTCGTGTTATTGAAGATCGCCAATGCTTCCCGATGGCGGTCGGGCGATGATGGCGCGGTAAATTGGAAGACTAGTGGGAGGATAAGGGTCATTGCACTGGCAAAAGCGCAAAGCATACCTGCAGGTCCTGTGAGGGCGACACTGGTGCACAAATCGTAAGAAACCATTGTCAAGCACAGGCGGGCTTCGCGGCATACCTGACACCGTGCGGGATAATAGGGTGCTCGACTTGGTATCCTGGGTGCTTATATTTAGGACCTCTCTTGTTCAAACCAGAAATCTGACCCGCGCTCGTGAGGGAATCAGGTTGATATTCTACCTCCGGAACTTACCGGGTAGCTCATTCCATGACATAGATGGACACCAGCATTTCCGAATCCGATACCGGCAAAGGAAGCAGCGAGGCTGCGACGCTCATATGAGCTATTACGAGGGATATAGTCAGAAAAGTACATACAGCATTTGACTTCTTGCTTCGTGATCGGTACTGTCTTTGGCAATTCGAGGGAGGTACTTCACTGTGCTCCTAAGCGCCCACATGGAAAAAATGTCGGCGACTGGATTGCTCCCTTGGTATGCTGGACGCAGGATTGGGTTGGTTGGACGAGGCGTACGTTCCGTATAACTAGAAAGGGTGAGCGAAAGCAAGCTTGGAACACCCAGCGTCGCTCTCACGGAATCGCAGTGTAACTCTCCATACCGTGGAAAAGGACGTCAAGGCCAGCGCTGATGTGTACTTCTGTTGGACAAGTTTCGGTGTTCGCAGTATCAACCACTCCCAATACCGGTTTGAGGGCGCGATTCGCGATACCGGTCTTGAAAGCGCGCGAAGTGACATCGAAAATCGCAGCTCCGGTAGTCTCGGAGCCAGTGCCAGCAGTAGTAGGGACTGATGATAGGTCGGATCATACAGAGGAAGGCTACATGGAATGGAACTTGCCTGCAATGAGAGGTCGTAGGCTCTGAGAGATGGGAAGCCCCTTTCCCACAGGAGCATTGACAAAGTCCATCAGGTCGTTGTCCTTGTAAACAGTAAACCTGTCTAAAGTCAGGCCATGTAGGTTGAAAAGCGAACAAGTACGAACAAGTTTGCAGCTTTGGCGGTGTCGATGACACTTCCACCTCCAACGCTGTGTGATACGTGATGAGAGTCAGAGGATTCGAGAGATCGCACGGGGTACTCACGCCAGAAAATGACTAAAGTCATGCTGCCTCGCCCAGTCGATGGCCTTTCTCCAGCTCTCCTCAGTAGGTTCAGTAACCACTTGGTCGTACACTTCGAAGGGAAGGTCCTCCTGAGATTGTAGGGACTCGAGAGCCTAGGGGAAGGGTGACTGAGTCAAAAGTAAGGGGAAGATCGCAGAAATTACACACGACAGCCATTGGCCTGAGCTTGGCCACAATGGGATCCGTGAAGACGCCGACCTGGGAAGTATAGATGCAAGGACGGAAAGGACGAGTGGCTGTGAGACTTACCTTGCGTGCTTTCATATTCTTGAGATCCATGCCAACCTCGCGGGTGACGCCCTCTCCGAACCTGAGGTTGGATGCAGCGACCTTGGGAGAGAGGATTTGCACAGAGCAGGGGTTGTGAGACGTTGGGGCGCACCTCGAATGCATACTCTTTCTGGACGGCATGAACGGGTGTCGCCAACCGTCTGAGCTGGTTGAGCGCAGCGGCGCCATGTGGGGAGGAGCAGCGATGGCAAGGACAAGGAGAATGCTGGGCGGAGAGGTTGATGAGGCGCAGAATGGAACTCCTCGTCGTGGCTGGCATCGTGGTGGGGGTCGGAATCGGAATCGGAATCGCAAAGGGGAAATGAACAATGTAGTATTACACAGCCACACAGTCTGCTCGTCTTCCAGCGTCGTCGTCGCGTTCGCTCCTTTTACCCACCACCACCATGGGCATCAGAATACCCATACAGCCGGTACACAGACCCACTTTCCAGCGTCGAAGTGGCTCAGCTGCCCTTTCAGTCTCTCCTTCATCCGACAACACGCTTGCAGCTGCCAACACCTCTGGATCCCTCTCCCTCAGGTATACCTACCCCCCACCCATCTTATCGACCTCACAATTCACCCCCAGTGACGTACAAGACCTGATTTACATTGCTAATGTATGTCTTCCTCGCTCTCGCGTCAACTGTCCCCCGCTCAGTCGTCTCACAGGTCACCATTGGAAACGTCTGTAAGCATTCGCATCACACACCCATTGATATTCCGAATCAAATCCACGTTTCAGCGTTCCCCGTGCAACTCGACACGGGCTCGTCTGGTAGGTCGTGTGTCCCCCAACCGTTCTCCTTGACCATTTTCGCTTCTTAGATCTCTGGGTAATGCCCACAAACGGATTGCTCCCGAATGCGGAGGCTAGCGTCAGTACCCCGGTCTCCCGTCGTGACTCTCACACTGATATCTTACCAAGTCAACCAGCTTAAACCTCACAGTAAGTGTTATCAGCGTCCGTCCTCCTTATCAAGTAAAAAACCTCACTCCGGATAGTATGGCATTGGGTGGGCACAAGGTCCAGTATCGATTGCTTCGGTAGACTTTGCAGGGTATCTTGGTCGTCTGGCTCTCTTGAGCGTACACGGCTAATATTTCGGACAGCATCGTTGTACCCCAGCAAGCATACTTGAATGTTTTGTCAGCTCAGAATCCAGCATTGTCCTACGGGGCAGCAGGTATCATGGGCCTTGGTTTCGATTCTCTTTCCAATATCGATGCGGCGATGAACCAGACTGGATCGTCCTCGGGACGTACGCTGCTTTACAACCTCTTCCAGGACAATCCGAGCGAGCCCAATTTTATTGCATTCTCACTCCAAAGCACTTCAGATGGTGACGGTGTCCAGGGTACCTTTACCGTTGGCGAAACAGATCCCTTATACGCCAACGTGACAAGTACAAACAAGATCCCAACATGGCCGGTCACCGCACCATCACGCTGGAATGTCCTTTTGGACTCGTTTATTGTTGGAGCGCAGACGGTTACCGTCTCGACCGCGGTAGCTGCGGCGCCATCAAACAAGGCCGTTGTTTTATTCGACAGTGGCACATCGTACACGTAAGCTGTTCATTAATGATGGTCTTCGAAACGATGATGGACAGATATCTCAAGGTACGCGCCTACTGACGTGTGTACAGCCATTTACGGTGGTGTTTCCGGCGCACAGTACAATTCCGGTCTAGGTCAATGGGTTGTTCCATGCGACGCCGAGATTGATATGGCCCTTCAAATAGAGTATGTCTATGTTTTACTTGAATGCAGCGTCCGTTGACAGCTTGTCAAGCAACCAGATCTTTCCCATCCATCCGCTCGACGTCACGCCCACTGCTGCGAGTGACCCAAATACTTGCGTGGGCTCTATCATTCCACAGAGCGTGTCTGTGGGTTCTGGTCAATTGTTGGTGCTTTGGATCTATACCGCGTCGTGATTCATCTGACTCTGTCCAGTGATTGGTTAATTGGTGATAATATCCTCCGCTCAATCTACACACTTTACGATTTCGGCGACTTTAATTCCTCGGGGGACATGGGCGAGCCGTACGTTCAAATGCTTGCTCTCGTCGACCCCAACCGAGCCTCTGTCGAATTTCATAATGTTCGAGGTGGCACCCCGAACACTAATATCACCTACAATGTTTCGAACTCTGGGTCCGGGTCTACGTCTACGACAGCCACGCTGTCGACCGACGTTGCCACGGCTATAGAGAATCTCTCGAAATTTCTCCCAGCGATCCTCGGTATTATGGCATTGAATGCCCTGGTGTTGATCGTGCTTGTCGTTGGGGGGATCATCCTGCTCTGTAGACGTCGTGGAAAGAACGTTCGAACTCGGAAAACGCCTGGAAGACTCAGCCCCATGCCAATGGGCAACCTCTCTGGACCCAGGCTCTCGGAACTAACTAGGGAAGTTCCGCACACATACCAGCCGGTGTCAATGGCACTGACGGAAGACACACTTTTCGTTCCCCCGTCGCCCCGCTTTAAGAGCGGCCCTTCAAATTTTGGAGATCGTCCGAATTCGATTGCGTAAATTACTCAACTCAGCACTTGACTCTTACCTTCCTTACCGTTTGGCTGCAGAGTTACTAAATAGACTGCCACGCTTCTGCTGTTTGTGTTTCGTTTTCTCCTACACATTGCTTGCCTCATCTAGCTTGTGTATATAATTCTATTATGTGTGATAAAGGAGTAACCCAGGTGCGACATCCGGAAGTAGACCACTAATTACTGCGAGGTTTACTGCTCCTCGCGACAAGGTCGAATGAGACTGCGTGGTCCTCCTGAGCCAACGTGGTTTGGTTGCCCAGCGTAAACTTCTCCGATCTGAGGGTATGCCCGAAGGTGCGAACCACTTCCCGAGCGCGAGCTTTGAGCGAGACAAACCACTCTCGACGGTGTTCAGTTCTCGGATCATCCAGCAATTGGTCGACGACACTTCCCAGCGACCGGGCAAAGGATGCTCGATAATATGGTTCGGCGGCCGTGTCTTCGAGGAGATTGTCAAAACCAACGTACTCTGACAGCCAAACTGCCTGTAAACCCTTGGTGTTGTCTTTGGTCTGTAACGCGGTGCCCATGATGAAGGACATCGTTGCCACGTTTGGCGCAAGGCTCCTGCCCTCAGGCCGCTTCTGGACCCTGGGAGAGGTTTTACCATCGGATTCATTGAAGGAATCTGTCTGGATGCCCGTCATGTGCCGAAATGACTTGATAGCGCCTTCCCAATCGCCGGTGCGGAGGCAAGTCATGAGCACGAGGTGATAGGTCCGCATGTCGGGACGCAAATCGGGAATGTCATATATAGCGTCGTGCTTCAGGCACCATTCGAGTACATCGATGGCTTGGGAGGACTCGTGAGGGGAGGCAAGCATGGCAAGGGATGCATGGGCACGCAGAAGTTTGTGGACGTGTGACCTGGCCACGAGTGAGCGGACCTCAGGCCGATCGAAATCAATATTGTCCATGACGAGATGCATGAAATGAACACAGAGTCTGAATTTCTGCATTGCAAGGCAGACTTGAAGGGCAGCATCGAGAGTCCAGTAGTTGAGATGGGGGGAAAGTCTGAAGGAGTCTGGGTGACCGGGTCTTGTGAGACCGAGGAGGTGGGCGATGATGTCTAGCGCAAGATTCTGATCGGCTGGTCGACCACGGTTGAGGGCATGTATGGTTGCTGTGATAAGGTGGGAGTCGAGCTCGAAATCCGGACGCTTTTGCATGGCCTTTTCGATTTGTAACCAAACATGTTTTGCATCTGAAGCAGCAGTATCGCGAACAGACATGACACCTGCGCGTTCCTGGTGGTTGGTGATGGCACGGAGCATGGCTGTGAATACGAATCGATCTGGCGCGTGGGGACCGTCTTGGTCCATGGCAAAGTAGACATCGAACATCTTCTGAATATCACCCGCGGCACCGAGGATGGATATGTAGATGACAAGGGGGGTGAGAGAGAGTTGTGCGATGTTGGCGGGATCGTGGTGCTTAATGGAGTGTGTGTACTCGAGGTAGTAGTGGAACAGGGCATGCGCATTAGCGAGCTGTTTGGGGTGGCTTGACCAGTCAGAGATCTGGGAGAAACCTTTGAACATGGTTACGAATGTAGGGATGTTTGGGGAGAAACCGCGACGTTTCATCTGCACGGGCGATGAGGGAGGCTGCGGAGGAGGACTGGGGAAGGACTCACGTCGATGAAGAGCGCATATGCGAGCTGAAACTTTTTGTGGGACATGCAGAGGGAGAGCATGGTGTTCCATACGGGGACGTTCTGAGCATCTCTGGGCACGGAGCGGAGGCGCTGGACGGCGGCGTCGACGTCCCCACCCGCGGAGAGCTGCTTGAGCTGCAAAGCGAGGTCATACGGGCGAAGGAGACGGGGAGGACGAGGAGGATGAGGAGGGGAGGGTTTGGTTGCAAAGGCGCGGACAAGACGGAACAGACTCGGTGTATGTCTGGTGAACATCAAAGGACCGTGGGTTGATCACAATACATGGCTCGGACAACCTCACTCCATTGCATTTTACTGTAATATCGTCTATTACACCATTACGCCTTGTCCAGTCTCAGATCCACCCGTCTAGCTGCTAGTCCAATCAAAAACAGCGACATGAACGCAGCTCCAACCGCAAACGGCTTCTTCAGGTGCGCTGACAACGGCACCTTGTACGAGACCTAGGCCCTCCCGTCAGAAAATGCATCCAAAACTCTGCACAGCTCGACGTACATATATCATGGCGGTGTGCTTGTCAGTCAAATCCTTGTACGTCAACAAGACAGCTGGACGCCCCGTCGTGTCCAGGTAGCTCACATGCGTCAAGATCGCACTCGACGACGCAGGGAAAGGTGTTACAACGTCAATGTCGCTGGGATACTTCCATTCAGTCTCCTGTCATCGCCATGTACAAAATCGAAACTCTTACGTCGCGCCTTCGGGTAGAATAATCTTGATCTCGGCCACGTCCACCACCGATCCAGGGATGTGCGTCATGACAGGAACACCAACGATGTGCCTCTGGTTTGAGGCGTCCCAGCTCACGGAGTCCTGAAGTGGGGTGTCGAACCCAAGGGTGAACGAATAGTTCCACCCACCCAAAAGCGGATACCTGGGGCGCATTTCAAGGACGCTGTGTTGAATGGCCCTGCTACCCTTGGGCACAGAAGGGGTTCGGCGCAGATGGGAAGTGGATACATTCCCATTCAAGTCGTAGAAGTACGCGTTAGTCACGCCTGGAGGGAGGTGTAGGGTAAGACCGCTAAGTATATGCGCAGACACGCGACCATAATAGTTTTGGCCCTGGTACTCGAGACGGGAGAAGTGTCCTTTGAGACTGAGCAAATTTCACAATGGTTAACGATCAGCGAACGACAGGACGTGCGTACTACTTACAGAGGACCAGCATTGTGGAGGTCAATTTTGTCTTCGATATTGAGATTGGATCCCCAGTGACTGATTTCGGCCGAACGTTGAAGCTTCGTGACCTCGAGGACGGGGTGATCGTAGTTGTAGTGCACAGTGACGGGCTGTTGATACTTGGAGAGGAACTCCGCGCTTGTAGAGGGACCCACGTTGTGGTAAGGTCCGTACGTGATGGTAGCTCCAGACTTGGTCACTGAACCATCTCTAACGAATTCGTCTACCCTCTTAGGAGTAGAATAAGAAGGAATGTCCGGAGAGGAGGGCCTGTACAAATGTTTAGTTTTGGACAAAGAGAACATGGCCAAGTCGGACACACTTGACTTTAGTACGCTGAACGAGGGTGGTATAAGGGCTAAGGACGAATAAGTCTGTTTCATATTTTAAAAGTTGAGGGTCTGCCTGCGCTGCATATGCCGGGTAGGGATGCGTTGCGTGCGTTTGGACTGTCTCGAGCACAAGATTGATCGTTCCGTTGACAGCAAGCTTTCTCGGCAATGTCACAGCAAATTCATGAGTATCACTTGGAACAGACTGGCGTCAAACTCCACAAGGCGCACATATGAACGCAGACGCACGGTAGATCACGCTCGCCCAAGTGAGCGATTTCGAGTGGTCGCGTTTGGCCCTTGACCTTGGCTTCTATCCAACTCGTCTTTTCCCTCTCAACCTTGCCAAGGGCGATGTGGTATACAGTTTGACCTGGCTCGAGTGCCTTGACAGCGTAAGTGGTACTGAGGTGCACGAGAGAGCCGTCGAGTTCAATGGTGCGCACTATGGCTGTATTTTCGAATGCAGGGCCGGCCGAGGAGAAAGAAGGAAGTAGGGAGCTCACGAGGAGCAGGGAAAGTGTTCGCCAGCGCCGCAACATCGTTTGTGGTGGTTCTGCTCAAGAGCGACGTGTCGACTTGCAATCTCCAGTGGCTGTGACATTTATTAAGCGTAAAAGTGACCAGTGCAGGGAAGTTCTAGTAGCAACAGTGTACTGCATTTCTCTCTAGTCTACCATTGCCACATCGATGCAGGGTTCCGAAGAGGAACGTCCTCACGAACAAGGCCAGCTGATACTATCCTCTTCAACCGCATCTTACGCTTCTCCTGTTGTAGCTGCTCAGACGTCTGACCTGGCCGCAATATCACATTCAGCCGTGAATCTGGATGTACGCGTATACCAAATTTCCCTCGCCCGCGCGGCTCAAGCCGTTTGAGTTGCTTCGGCCCTTTGGTCACCCATGCCTCGGCTAACAAATGCGAGTGTGAGCAGAATGCAGATATTTTACAAGCCAACAGCGGGATTGGAGGGGATGCACTCACAAACAATCAATTTCGAAGGATCCATCTGCTTGTACGCGCTAGCGTGAAGCTTCGCCGTTGCCAGCATGCTCTTAATACGGCCACTAGCGCGCTTCTCACTAAATTGCATCTGCATTATAGCATGATCGATGGGCTTCCCAGATATTTGCCTCCCAAGCATGTTCAGCTTTCGATGTGAAATCTTGAAGTTCGCTGTGGAGTATTTATGCTAAGATCCAGAGGAGTTTCTTAATAGATGTCTTTTAGGAATAAAAGGAAAGGTGTACCTCATGCGCGGGTTGCTTGGGCCGTTTGAAGACTTCTTTCTTCTTGGCCATGGACGCCTTTGCACCTGCGTAGCTTGTGGGCGCTTCCTGGAATACTTCACCTTGAGCAGGGGTTGCATCCAGTTCATCCTGGTGCTTGACTGCACGTTCAGACGTTTTCTTTGGCGCCGGAGCGAATTTCTCTTGAATCCACTGCATAGGACTCCAATAGCTGGTGGTGGGAGCGGTCAGGGTACGAGTGCGTATGTTAGAAAACATGACCTACGCTCGGCGACTCTGCCAATGTACTCCGGCGGTCTCGTGGTAGGAGTAAGGCCGTAGACTGCAGCCTACATGACTTTCTGTGGAACAAGTGAGCTTGGATCGTCTAGCACTATTTGCCAGACCCACTGTGTCTGAAACTTTTCGCGAGTGCATGCATCCTCCTCGCCGACTCGAACGCACAAGAGACCAAGAGTTTGTGTCACACTCCTGCTGTGTCACGCGGGTTAATATTGTCACGCGTTGGCTTTTGTGTAAACCACTTGTGCTCGTCCGACATTCGCAGTTCTTCAACGCGATGCTCACTATTGGCACTATTCTATATGTCTCCCTTCTCTTGATAAATGCCGTGGCAGTGCTCAGCGAGGACCGGTTCCTTGCACGGAGTGTGTCCTGCTTCCCTTCCCCCCCTTTCGCTCACTCAAATCCTCCCCTTGTAGTCGGCTGGACCTCGACACAACCTCAGAACTCCAACGCTGGCTTCCATCAGTCCTTTGACCAGTCCGGCTACGGCTATGCGCAACAGGATGTCGGCGTTAAAGTCCGCATAATAAACCTCATCAGTGCCGTGCGGACACTCATGCGCAGTAAGCGTGTTCAGACATGCATAGAGAAAATACATCCAATACTCATTTGAACAAGTTCCCCTGATAGGATTAAACCTAGTAGTCATCGTGTACGAACTGATTCTTGGTGGCTAATCATGCACATGGCAGTCCGACATGCATGCATCGCATCATGGACATTTCGCTTCCCCGCCTAGCAAGCTGGCGCACGCTCCTGGACCGACTGACGACACCAAATCTATAGTATTATGCTGCGCCCCCTAATGGTCACTATTCAGACGTTCGTACTCCTCATTGATTTGCTTGATGAAGTCGGAAGGCGTGTGTCCACCCTGTGTCTGTTATGAATATTATCTCCGTTGGCAGGTCAGAACTCACGCACCTCGCACTCGTACCAAGTGCCGTCACGAATGCAAACTTGCCTGCCATTGATTATGATCGTGCAGCTTTTTCTACGCCAGAAGCCTCAGTTTTCGTTATCAGAGCCCATGCAGCAATGCTTACTTGATGCCCAGCTGTATACTGTTCTGGACGCTTTCTTGTAGCAGTTTGATACCTTCTTCCCCCTGTCCATCTTTGCCGGTGCACAGACTCGCCTTATCAGACTCCCATTCAAACCCGGCAGTCTCTGCACAGTTGATGGCTGTTTCGGGCAGCCCGATTTGATCACGACCTTGAAAGTTCTGGCATTGAAGGAAAGGCCACCACTCTGAAGTTGGGTGATATTTGGCGACACATAACTCGTACACATTTCCAGCGCACTCCTCCAAGCCGTGCATGCACGTTACCCCATAAGCGGAGTCTGATGAATTTGGCCTTTTTATCGTATTAATGGTGGGGAAACCTGGCGAGTTACAGGGTAAAGACATACTCTGCTATGAAAGAGAGAGAGATGTCCACTTTGTCGCCGGCCCTCTGGAGCACGCGGTCCCAGACCGCCTCGCACAGCATTGCGTCTGGGCAGCGAGACATGACGCCCAGAACCACTGGAACCTTGACATCGTCCGTGACGATAATTTGTGCGTTATCTTGCACTGTCAATGGAGAGACAACCGCTTGTGTCGATGCACACAGACTGAGGAGCGCAACAGCGGTGGTCAACATGGTCGTGGTGTCGTCTCAAGACCTGATCGGGAATAGCGTCACAATAACGTAAGCATACCATTGTGAAAAACTTCCTGGACCAGCATAACTCGCTGCTTGAAGTCGTCGAGACACTACTTAGCGAAAAGGACATGTATGCATATCTGATAACACGCATGCAGATGATGGGCGGCGCTGGCCTGGAATGAAAACAACGAGGGGAGAGGCACTACGGTGCTTCTTGTGACTGAGCATTGTCCCACCACTTTCTAGCTTCGGGTTCGTTCATCGGGGGTGTGAAGTATCGACATCGAGATTGAAAGGCTGTGGCACGCATGTCAGCAAAAAAATGGTGTAGGGTCAGGGGTGCACTGCTGACCCTCGAGGGACCGTTTTCGTATTATCTTTTCAACCGATAATTCATTGCGCACCTGGTTTCTCTGAATGCCAGGCCATCAGCGGCAGTTATTGACGGTAATGAAATTGCTTGCTTCTAACCTTCACCTCGTCTGCAAACAGCTCAGCTTGTGTCTTCCTCTTAGCCCTGGCATCGCCCTCGAGTCCATCGAGTACCTTGTGCTTCTCGGTCATGGACTGATCCACAACATTCACGCAATATTCCACAATTTCCGTTCTCCGCTTCCAATTCTCTGACGCGATCACAGGTTAACCCAACCACTCCTTGAGAAAGAGAAACGAGCGTGAGCAGCTTACCGAGAAGTTCTTTCCATACGTACGCACAGGCCTGGTCTTGTATACTGCCTTTTCCACCAGACCCTTGACGATCTCGATCGCGGAACTGTGCGTTTGAACGATTCAGCCTCATCGTGATGGTGTCATCGAGTTTGCGGTATTCCCTGAGAAGGTCTTCGGGGGATAAGTGACACCCCACAAGGCAGTGTCGGATACTCGCCTTTAAACAGGCTCAGGTTATGACATGTCGCTGATGAAACATGTACCAGTTGCGGTGTCAGTGACGGGGCTTGGATTGCGAGGCTCCCGAGCGGTGGAGAGGATGATTTTGAAGACATGTGCGACTTTGCCGGTATGCCGAGTCGTCAATCGCAGAACCCAGACGTGGCTGTGCTATGTACCCCGAAAAGGAAGGTTCGGTAGTTCATCCATCCCCACTACGGTGAAGGAGCTAGAGGGACTTGTCAATGTTGACTCGGATGCATTTACAACCTGTCCAGCCATCATGTGTCAATAAAATATAAAAAAATACTTTTCCATTGTCTTGACAGCTCATTTCGCGAATGGTGATACAATGTGGATTTGACGTCGGCTGACGATTCCAGCTCATTGTTGATAAGTAATTCCCGCCGCTAGTAGCACCTTCCCTTATCCAAATCACCTTCTTTCCTTGACGTTTGATGGCCATGTGTCAAACAGTTTCCGAGAGGCACGCGTAACGAGGTGCGGAGAGATACGCTAACCAATCCGTTCTCCAGGTCCATCTGTTTCATCGTCGACCGTGGTGAGAAGGACTCCTTGTCATCGCAACAACCGGTCCATGAAATTGATGGCATCCATGGACATCGCGAGCACGCGGATCCTTTTTTTAACAGTGCTCTCACGATAAGTACAATGGATTTAGCATCCAGGCTCCGAATCTTCGTAGTGCTGCGGAGTATTGTGCTCTCATACGCCATGACAGAAGCAATGCAGTGCACTCCATCACCAAAAAGGCTACAAGGGTGGTATAACGAACATCCTAGAGGTAATACTTATGAGGGTATGTTCGGGGGGGGGAGGATCCCCATACATAATTATACGCTATAGCAGCAGCAGAACGGCGGTAACAAAGATTTAGTGATACATATCAGTCTGTGACAATACATATGAAATACCACATCCAACGAAATTAAGGGTGCTCCACCGTCGAAAGAGCTATTCATCCGAGCCACTTATAAACGTGAATGGACGCACAGGCTCGGTAGCGGTGCCTTCTTGAGGAGAGGGCCCGGCTTTATGCTTCTTTTTAGACTGTCTCGGAACGTATCCATGCTCCTCGACCATGTGACGATGCCTCCGAGCAGGGTCCTTGAAGGCCATCCCGCATCCATAGCGGCAAACGTGGGGAGTCGAACCAGTACTAATAAGGTTGCTGCGTAAGCTGGTTCAGTCCCCTGATTTGAACCAATACGCACTGGCCATGCATATGGGTATCCAGAGATGTCTTTTGTGGGAAACCTTTCTTACACACTTCACAGATGAAGGGCCTAAAGAAGTTGAGAAATCTCTTGTTGCAGATGCGTTATACTTACTTGTACCGTAAATGTGTGGTCTCGACGTGGCGTTTGACAAGTTGCTTTTTGGAGGTGTATTCGCATGTGGGCTTTTTGCGGTCTTCCGGTGTCGGCCACGTACATTGCCATTTTCTGGTAGTGCCATCGGCAGACAACGTCGGTTTTGCATATCGCTCCCACGCATCTGCATCGTTGCGGGGTGATTGACGGCGGGTGGTAGGGCGGGTTACCACTATCCCTTCGCTGGCCTCGCTAATTTGAGGGCTTCCCTCGCGCGATGTTTTTAGTTGGTCGTCTTCAGAAGATGTGAGGGAATTATGCACTGACGCCGCGCGCACCAACGTGGTGGTCGGTGGCCGACTGGGCTGAGGGGGAGGACATCTATCCCGTTGCTGGGAACTTTGCGTAGGTTGTGGATGGTGAGGTTTCTCTGATAGTTGTGCCCGACTGGGAATAACTTAGTAGGTCAATGTGATGGGGACGACAGATATACCTCATCGACTCCATTATATTTCGGGAACGAGCGCTCTGGGCAGGCGACGCACTGCAGCAAAGGTATATGGTGAGATTACCAAGTCATTCAAAGACGTAGAGACCAACATACCACCCCTCCGGTGATGTACTACGCCGCTTCTTGGGAAGCATATTGGTGGCAGAGCGATCATAATGTGTTAATGTCGGAGAACTGTTGAAGATCGATGAACAACCTCACTGGCGACAGCAGCAAAGAACGCACGAGATGATAGGTGAATCATATATGCTCAATGCAGAGCTGGTTGACGCCGACCGCATGGGGTCTTTATTGTCGTAGTTGACGTAAATGATGGGAGGGTGGCTCATTTGTGACGCAGCCTGAAAACCCGGCCACATGTAGGTCGCAGTAGGTGAATTAAAGACCGAAAGCGAAACAGGTCGTTGTAGACTCTCGTTATTAGTCCGTGGCTCTGTTAGGGACGTCGAGGCGATGCGGCTTCTTGTAGCCATGTCCGAGTGAGATGAGGGTCAATCACATATGAACAAAGGATTACCTAGAGATTGACCTGTCGCTGTGGTTTACATGTTCCGTCGTGTTCCAAGACCGTGGAGGGGGTAGTCGACGGTCGTGATCGAAATTGAATCCCTCACGAGAGAAAGGTGGCAAGACATGTTGTGGCCGGCTGTTCGCGGCGAATATATTACAGTCATACTCCGATCAACAATTCACCGTGCAGAATAGCGAAAAAGGAATGACGAACTTTGATGGCGCCTTGAGAGTGCATTCCGGGGCCAGTGGTCGTTCCGTCAATTGGGGAGATCGGGGTCGGTCAGACGTGGCTGAATGACTCGAACGCATCCTGATGGACTCTGGAGATGGTGACTTCATGCCAGGTTCTCGTCGCTCAGCCGGACGATCTGTCTGGTTCTCTTCGTGCGTCGGGGATTCAGAAGCCCTGTGAGGTGGATTATGAGTCACCCGGTAGCGAGGACGTGTGGCGCCAGCATAAGCGTAACGCAGGCGATACGCGAAGGCAAGAAAAATCAAGACGCAAAGCGACGGAGTTGGCGCTTTTTAAAACACAAGACGAGGCATGGTTGCAACGTCGCATGGATTGTCAACCCAACCGTCACGCTGAGAGAGAAGGAGAAAGTGCCATTACTTGCCATAAGTGCTTTTTGGCCTTGTCAAAACGTTCCTCGGCTCCGGAAGCTGGGTGGGACGGCGGTGAGGCCATGGGGGAATGGTAGGGAGGACAGGGGAAGGTGAAACGATGTTCAGATGTCGTTTGAACGGGAGAAGGGATTTAAGAACAAAAAGGAGCCACTCTCCGGTGGAGATTGTGCACATAGATATACTACGCGATCAGCACTAAATCGAGTTTTCCCAGTGAACGAAACATGTATCTGGTCGGAGATCTGAAATTGCTTGCATCGGGTGTCTGGTCTCGATGCTCGCGGGATATAGCGCAAAAGCCCTTAACCTGAAAAGTGCACAGTCCGAATGTGGAAAAGTGGATGGAACAGAGCGTGTCAGACAAATGCGATAGGTAGGTGGGTCCGAGGGCCATATCGATTAAACGACAACCGAAATATCTTACGTACGCAGAACCGACCACCGACCACAAGGCACCTGTCAGAACAACGTGAGGAACAGCTGATGCATTGAAGTAACGGATCTAATTAGCGCACTTTGCATTTTGGTCGACTTTGTCAACTCCGCAAGGAGTGGATTTGCGACCGGGTCTCAGAGGTCACACGGACTGGTTGGTTCACAGGATGTTGACAGTTGTATGAGCATTATTTGGAAGCGACGACACAGCAGATCTACAACACAGTGGCGAGTTCTACATTTCCAGCACTTGACATCGGGACTGTATAAAAAAGTAAAGTTAGCGATCTTGAGACAAACACTGCAATTCAAAAATGGAAGCTGTGTCGGACCAATGACCGTTTGGAGTTCGATTTGAAGGACTTACCTAAAATAATTAGCATCCGCATCATAATTCAGTGTTGTTCATTGTCAGAGGCCGACTCAAGCCAGAGGAGCTGTGTGGAGTGCATGTTGGTGAATTCTTCTTCGCATTGATGCGAATTCATTTCCGTTTCACATGGAAACAAGGAGCGGGTTGGTGGAAGAGGTGACACTTCCCTGATCCGTCCAGATCGCCGTAGGGGTTTCATAGGCCTATCCAAGCTATTCACCTCCATGTCATCGCCACAGAATTCCATCGCGAGGTCTCCTCGATCTTGAGATTGGGGTGTGATGAAGAACGGTGTGATCGACTGTTCGTCATCGTCATGAGAATCGGGGTGGGAGCGTTTACGCTTGGAGGGGGAGGGGAGGGGAGAATAGACACCGGATGATGAGGAGAATATTTGGCGATTGTTTTCACGCGCGGTAAGTGGGTAACCAACCGCGGCGGCTAAAGAGATGGCAGGTGCCTGTTTCAAGGGTGACGAAGGCGGTGAACTCAGATATCCTTCGGTGACGGCTACAATACACGTTGAAAAGGGTGTGAGCCGCATTGGGGGCGGGGAATAGGTGGAGACACGAACAGACTTTTTCTGGCGCGCATGGACGCGGCGCGAATGCTGGTAGCCAAACCCGCAGCGGAGGTGCTATAGACTGGATTAACGGGGGAACACCAGGATAATTGCAACACGACTCACGGGTCACTCCTTTGAAACTGAGAAGCGAGTCTAGTCGCACGCTCGTCGTCTGTTAGTATACGTTTCATGGACCAAGCTGCTAAGCTGGCGTGATGCTGCTGCCAACCGAACACGGGTATACGTCACGTGACTCATGGCTGAAACAAGGCAGCACATGTGTGCAAAGACCTCATCCCGACCGGCCGATGAATTTCCAGAATAGGAAATGAGCGAGGGAAAGTCTCGTCGTCGTCGTCGTCCAATTCTCCCTTTGCACCCGCCCGCTCTCTCCGAGCGCGCCGTTGCCATGCTCATCCTCCTCCTCCCCCTCCTCCTCGTCCCCCCCACCGTACACGCCATCTCTACCACCCTCCCCGTACCCCCTCTCCAGTGGCTCAACATCACCACCCTCATCCAGGGCACTTCCGCACCCCCTCTCAAGTATCCTTCCATCGGCTACGACGACGTCTCACGCAGTCTCCTCCTCTTTGGCGGTGAATCCTATAGCGGCATACCGACCTCCCAGACCTACCTGTCCGTCCCTCTCTCTTCTCCTTTCTTCCCACCAGCTCACATTCCTCCCTCAGCATCGATTTCAACACCAACACTTGGTCCCTTCCCGCCCCCCAGTCAGATCTTCCCACCACTCCCCCTCCCGCCAGGTACATGGCCCTTGGTGGCGATGACTTCTCCTCCAGCTAGTCCGTCTTCCGCTCCTCTCCCCTCCCGTCCTCTCTCATCTCCCCTTGCAGTCGCCATGCCCACCTTCTCCTCGGCGGAAAAGACACCAATGGTCAGCCATTGTCCGATGTCTGGGTTCGTTCCTCCCTTTTCCTGTCGCTTCTCCGCTCACGCCACAAACAGGAGTATGACTATGTCAACCAGTTCTGGTCTCCGGTCACCATCTCACCCGGTGCACCTCCCGCCCGTTGGAGCGCATCAGGTGGCCGCGACTATCGCACCGCCCCCGACAGCGCTTCCACAAACACCACCTTTTACATGTTAGGCGGTACAGACGGTCACTCAATGTTCCCCATCGACGAGGTTTGGCAGTTCGAAATCACCGGCACCCTCTCCTCCAATCTCGCAACAAACTACACCTTCGGCAGTTGGTCCAGTCAAAATGTCAGCAATACACCTCACTCAAGCGTCAACCAAGCTTCCGCCGTCCTGGGAACCTCCATTGTCTCCGTCAGCGGATGCAATACCACCGCCGACTCCAGCGATATTTGTGCCGAATCCAATTCCTATGTTGTCAACGCAGGTCTTTCTCCTTCCGAAATAACCCCTCCTTCATGTCCCGCCCCCCGATATGGCGGTGCATTGGTCTTCAATCCTTCTACAGCTTCATCCTCTTTTGCTTCACAGGTTTTCCTCATCCTCGGCACCTTTAATTCTTCCTACTGGGACGATCAAGGCGGGCTTCGACTTGGTGAAGTTGCAGTCTTGGACACCAATACTGGGGATTGGAGTAGAGTCCTTCCCGCAGGTGACCCAGGAACATCTGGCATACCCTCTTTCCCTACTCCTCGCCAAGGCGCAGTCGCTTATTCGTTCAGTGAAGCACTTGTCGGCAGTAACCGGCAAGGAGCCGCAGACACTATCGTGTTTGGCGGTCAAGATGAGAGTGGCACATACCTTGATGAAGTCTGGATCCTTAGAGCCTACAACGGAGTCATCACTGCCTCTAATTCTTCCTGGGGTGGACCCACTGGCCAACTGGAAACAGGCCTCAACGCCAATGGGGCAGGTGTCACCATCGAATACATGACCCAGTGCGCAACCCAGCTCATGCCGGTTCCAACGACGACCTCGTCAGCAGGCACTCCCACTCCCACTCCCATGGCTACGTCCGCCCCCACCACCAGCTCATCTGAACTGTACGATGTTTCCTTTGCTCACAAGCTTGCCTCCCCTCTCTCCATCGCCCTCCTCCTTCCGGCGATCCTCCTCACGCGATTGGCGCTTCCGCCAGCAAAGATCACCCCCCCAACTGGTCGTAAATCCCCCCTTCTTATCTATTCAGCGTCGGTGATCGCTATCTCGGCATACGGTTTGGGGCTCGCAGGTCTTGTTACATCCTTCACGTCCATCCGACTTACAATGGTCACGACAAAACGCAGTGCTTCGAGTCCCATTCTGCGAACGGGACACGGCATAGCGGGACTAGCACTAGTCGTTGTACTCTATGTCCTCATACCTTTCCTCTATCTTTTGTCATTCTTTCGATCAGCACGGCGCCCCCCTCAAAAGGAAGTCCTCGATCGTTCCGAGGCCGCTGCATCTCGCGCCAATTCGGTGGATACGGCAGAAAAACTGGCATCAAGTCCTGCTCCACAGCAGTCACAGTACCCACCTTCACCTCCTGCCTCACCACGAGCGCGTTTACATTCATGGGGTGGCTCTAGTTTTTGGCTTAGTCGCCGGAGTCGGGAAGGAAGGGTCTCAACCGACAGCGAATCAATGCATTCCGCTGGACCTCAGCGAGCCTTCGAGGTAGTTAACCGCCCTGCACGCATCCGTAGAGCCAGCATCAATGGCCTCGCATATCCAAATATCGAGATTTATCAACGTGTGCCAGTGGTGCCTCGTAGTTTAGGCGATGTTGATTGGCTTGATCGGCGGCGCAGTCTAAATGCAGTGGTATGCATGATCTTTCATGTCGTTTGAGTACCCGACGATGCTGACTTCATACTCTTTCTCCTCCCCCTGCCTTCCTTTCATCGCGACATCCGTATGAACGATGGTCATCAAATTAACAGAACGAGCTTGATTACGTTGCCAATCACGGCAGAATGCAGGGGCATTCGAATGGCTCGACTCCGAACACTGCAGACATGCTTAGTACTCGCGCATTGATGCCAACGCCTGCGTTTCCCCGTACCACGTACGAGCTCCCACCGCCGTTCGAGCTCTCGCTCCGCATTTTCTTTCACGTGCTTGTTCTTGCACTTTGCATCCTATCTCTCGCTGCTCTCTGGTATCGTGCCCCTATGTCTCTGTTTGCTGTATTCCTCCTCTGGACCGTCATTTTTTACATATCACTCTTTGCGCTTGCTTGGCATGGACGTCCGGGTAAATCACTTCTCACTACTTTGGCTGCGCGCGTTCGCGGCCCACTCCCTCAGCCCGCCGCTTCCCCTGGTACACCAACCTCCCGCCCGCTCTCCATGACAGGCACGGATCAATATCCATTCCCGACCGACACTCGTGGACCATACCTGCATCAACCCCTCTACCGCGCGACCGGCCACGACGACGTTTCCACAAGCCAGAGCCCTCGTTCTGTCGAGACAGACGATGACGACGACGATATCGACGAAGACACTAGACAACGACGGATAGAAGAGGAAATGGGAAGACGAGAGGTCTCGATTGTCACAGTCCCGAAACGCAGATTGTGGATTGCGAACCCGTCATGATCCCCATCCCTCGCCTCTCCCCGTTCCTATGCTCCTACATGCTCAATACTGACCACAATCATGACACCGAGATTGAAAGCTTCACGTTCTTCCCTTCTTTTATTGATGTTTTGCTGTTTCGTCGTTTGCAAGCTCATCCTCCAACCACCCCCGAGTTTACACCTTCCCCTCTTTGGTTCCCATCCGTGCATCGTATTATAACCCTTCCAACAACTTAATAATCACCTTCATTCATGGACCCATGTCGCACTGTTTCACGGTATATTTCGAGTAGATCTACCCGGACATTTTACCTCGAGTAGTACCGATGTACTTTTGTATGCAAAGGACATTAAAGGAGTGACTTATTTCTAATGTCTTCTTATTTTTGAGGGGAGAAGGAACCAATCGAATGTCATGTTAGGAAGGACGTGAGTGCTAGAGTAAAGAAACTAAAAGAATGGGAGGGTGGTGAGTATGAGCAGGTATGAATAATCAAAAGGCAACAAGAGTCTGGTTCCTCATAATGTTAAGGTAGAAAGTCTATTCTTCGCCCTCGACGGCGACGTCGTGACGCCATCTATCCACGCGCCCATACTTGGCAGCATCATGCGCTGGAGGAGGAGAAGGGGCCATAGGTATGCCCATCATAGGGGGGACACTCATACCGACATTCATGGGCGTTCCGAAAAACCCAGAGCCCATCATCGCAGGGGAACCAAAGTAGAAGCTGTTGTGCATCTGTGCTTGCATCATCATTTGCTGCTGCTGCAACTGGGAAAGCATCTGGAACTGTGTCTTGCGTTGTTGCTCGGGGTGGAATGCAAGTGGCTTGTTGTCGTCTTCGTCCCCACCATCCCTATCCATGAATGGAAGAGAAGCATGGGAAGCCATTGCGGGAAGACGCGAGGCACGGAGACCAAGGGGCTGCTCGTCGTCGTCGTCATCGTTCGTCGGTGGGCGTCCGCCAGAAAGATTGTTGAAGCTGAAATTAGGTAGGGATAGCTTGGACCGACTGACAGGGATCTTCGATTGACTGAGCACCGCCGCGAGAGGCTTATCTTCGTCCTCGTCCTCATCCACGAGCCTCGGTGGTAACTGCGTCGCCCGCTTGGCAATCCGCTGGACGGCCGCAGTCAAGGGAAGATCCTCCTCGCTATCTTCATCCTCACCCCCATTTGTCCGCTCGGTAATCCGCCGGACGGCTGCAGTCAAGGGAAGATCCTCCTCGCTATCTTCGTCTTCACCCCCATATGTCGGTGGCGCTGCTCGTGGAGCGGTAGACCCAACGTAGCGAGGTCCGTTACCAGTGGTGCGTCTTGGCCTTTCATCATTCTCGTCAGACGATTCTGCTACCCAATTATCAGCCGCTTTGTCGGTGAAACGGCCAAGAGATTGTCCCAAAGGAGCGTCGTCGTCTTCGTCGCTTTCACTTTCACTTGGGATATCATCATCTGCTGCTGGTGCACGCCTGAGAATAGGCTTCTGAATGACCGGAAGCATAGGAGGTTCGGATGACACGCGAGACTCTGAAACATCCTGAGCACTCGCATCGGGTTGTGGTGGCGTTGATTCTGTTTCTTGCAACCTTGACTTGCCCTTCTTCTTCCGCTGACGTCGCTCCGCGACCTCTTGCTCGCGTTTTCTACGCTCCTCGACCTCAACCTCTTCCCGAGCCTCGATCTCCTTTAGCTTCTGTAACTCACGATCCCACAGTGTGTCGACGCCAAAGACGGAGCGGCTTTGCGGGAGATCCCCGGTAGAAGCTGAAGCTCCAATGAAAGGTGGTCTCTCGCCGTTTGAGTCAAGAAGTGGTCTGGCAGTCGAGTCTCGTCTCGTGAATGTTGAGGCTCTGTTATCAAGGTTCTGCGAATTTGCCGGGGGACCAAGTGAATCTGGATCAATCAGGGTGCTTGAACGTCTGATCTGTCCGCGGACCATCATAGAAGGTCGGTTATCACCCTGGAATGTACTATGATAAAAACAAAGACGGTCAGCATCAGAAAACTGCTATTAATGAATGTCAGGCATACCGGGCCTTTTGTTTCATCTCCAGTTTTCGGTGTTCGAGATTGTCAATCAAACTTCGACCATACAATTTACCAGCAGGTCGTTTGATTTCCAACTCCGTTGGCGACGGTACAGGAGGCAAGGGAACAGAAGAAGGCACCGGTGACTCTTCCTCTTGCATCTCAAAGTAAGCTTGTTCTCCATCTTTGACTGCACGAGGGAAATGACGATCGATATCCGAGTAGGCAATATCCCTCTGCCCACCGACGACCAGCGTGTTCCGGAAAGCAAGCTGAGATAACGAAAGGCTAGCACGAGGATTCGGGGTAAAGGAGTTGGAAGCAACAGGTACAGACATGCGGGAAGATCGGGCAGCCGGGGGAAGAGGAGGACCATCAGTAGAGACTTCGAAACCACTACGCGGTCTTATCGTGGGCTGAGGTGGTTGAGCAGGGACTGTGCTCTGTAAGGGGCTTGGCATGACAAGAACTTTCGGCCGGAGTAACTCTAATGTAGAGAGTGGTCGATCACGTCGTGACTCGGCATCAACATCGTTTTCAAGGAGCATACGTGTGCCCATGGAGTTAACGGACAAGGTCCGACCGTGCGCCTTGGGATCAAAACGCGAGGAACGGGTGGGAGAAGGAGGACGGACGGAGAAACCGTTATCATCTGCGAGCATATTCTTTGATGCCATGGTGCCCATGGATCCGACTGACATGGTCCGACTTCGATTCGCCTTCGGGTCGAAGCGAGAAGCGCGATCTGGAGAGGGGGGTTGAACGGCGAATGGGTTGGTATTCTCACCGCTAGGGACATCGTTTAGCAAAGCCTTTGAACCTAAGCTTGCATTAGATTGTGTGCGCGCGTGAGCGGTCTGCAAATCTAAACGCGATGAACGGGACCCCGGTCTTAGAATCTCCTCTGGACCAGGAGAGGACCGCCCTGAAACGGAGACAGAAGGGAAAGGGACGGAATGGAGGGGCGGTTGAACAGGGAGAGTGTCGATAAGTACATGAGTAGAAGCACGATGGCGTTGAAGTGGTGGTAGCTGATTGAGGTCTGCCGAGGACCGCACACGTCCAAGACTGTCGGGGCCACTCCCAGCGTCCAAAAATGCACCACCTACACCGAAATCATTCAAGGCCCCAAGACTCATGGACCGCACATTTCTGCTGTAGGGAGTGTCACCGGCGACGCTGTGCGCAGTACGCACTGGGCCATCGACGTGTGGATTGGGCAGTATCTCTGATTTCGCCCTCCCTTTACTCTTCCCTTTTGTCTTGTTCTTATCCATGAAAGCGTCAAGTCCCCATGAGGTGAGGTCAACTTCTACACCATCCCCGTCAGCCGAGTCGTCCTCATCGTCGGCGTTTCCGAAAGGATTGCGGAGGGCGTCTATTGAGGCCCTTGACTTTCTATTGGGTGGATCGCTTCCGACCTCGCTCGGAACTTGAACCCCAAGATAATCGATGCTCCTGCGGGACTTGTTCAAGGGGTCATGGCGGCGGAGGTGGGCGAAGATGGCGCTCTCATGAGCGGAGCGGTAGGGTGCGTCGGGATTGTCTGGATCATTGTCATATTCTGGGTGTACAGCGGAATTTATTCGACCGCGGTGGTTAAGACAAGTTTGTGGACTCACCAAGCAGGGCTGCGGCGAGCTGGAGACGGGAGAAGGCAGCAGGCCTGGCTGGTGGCATGATGAGCCCAGTTGAGCTGTAGACGTTGGTGAGAGCAGTGGTTGGTTGAGTTTCAGGACGCACTGCCAGGTGCGAACGTACTACCGCCGGACAGTTGCTAGTTTCCCGACTCGATGGACGCGATTTCAACTCGAACCACACAATACCATATTCATAAGTTTACTAGTACATCACAGTTCGTCGTGCGCAACAACTACGTTCCCCTCTTCGTCAATCTCCTCCACCTCCAGCTGGAATCCTTCATCGTTTGTGAATGCATCCCATGTCTTCGCGTCTTCTTCATACCTCAAAACCTCCTCGGGAAGCGACGCATCAACGGGCGGTGCAGCTCGCACAGTACTGTCTGTTGGCGCAGTCTCCGACACACCCAATGACCGTCTCAGGACACGATCCACCCGAGTCAGGAACCTGATGCGCCACGGTTCGCCAGTCAGTAGCGAATATGAGCTCGGCAGGAAACCTACAGATTAGAGTCGGCCACGTCAAAACCAGAGCGAACCAGTGCCCCGTCGATCAGAATCGCGGCAACCTCCCGAAGTTCGGCCTCAAGATCTTCATCCCTTACTTCACCATCCGCTTCTAGTTGTTCGACCCGGCGGAGCAAGCCCTCAATCAGAGGCGACCGAGGGTTAATCTCGAGTACTTTCTGCTTTTTCATCATCTCTTGCATGACATCGTTCTTGGTGCCTTTGTTTGTGGCGCTCATCAGCTTTTGGACATTGGCTGTGAAACCAAAGCTGTCCGCTACGATGGCACATGGGCTCGTCACAAGCCTATCAGAGATAACAACTGTGTCTCGCGTTCAACTTGGGTAGATCTTTCAGCGCAAGGATAAATAATTTCTTACCGTCTCTCGCATTCTCGCCGACCTGGACCTTCAGCCAGTTGAGCAAGGGCGCAAACTTCTCCATCAGAGTTGCCATGCTTTCCACTTCTTCTTCGGAGTCTGTAGCGAATCTTACCCATTACTGAATTGTACATCAAAATTAATGCCTACCATCTCCAAACTTGAGACCAGCCTTTGCGACATCTTGGAATCGAATGCCCCTGTGAATGGTCAACGTCTTGTCCGCATACATGTATAGCATAACCATAACTCACTTCCAACTCTGTAGACTATGTATCAAGATCTCGTCCAAAGGCTCGTTCAACAGGAAGACTTCATAACCCCTCGCATGGAGTTTCTCCACGAAAACACTGCTCGCAAGATGCTCGGCAGGTTTACCCATGTCAGCAAGGTAAAATATCTGGTTCTGGCCTTGTTTCTTATTACTGACATACTTCAAAGTTGTGTGGATCAGTTCTGCAGTCTTCATCTTTCAAACGTGGCGCACGCACATTATCGAGGGAGGTATCATTTCTCTGGTTGGTCGTGTAACGCGTCAGAGCCGCGATTCTCTCGCGGTTCTTGCTGTCATCCGCTGCGCCAAGCTTGAGAACGGTGTTATATATTGTGGTGATCTCGTGGAACTTCTCCGGATCTTCCTCGGCAATCTTTCCGAAGAGCTGAAGGAGTCGACGAATAATGAGGTTCTTGATCTGTTTGAGGAATGTACTGGATTGTAATGTCTCGCGAGACACGTTCAGAGGGAGATCCTCAGCTAGACACGAATCGACACATTCAGTCACATTGTTGGTGAGATACTCACAGGTGCGTACCGTCAATTATGACCTTGACCCAGCTAGCCCACTTTGGCAGAGCATATTCACCAAGATCGGAAGTAATGAATACGTGCTTCACGAATAGTTTGACATCGTTGGTGGATCCATCGAATGGTTGGTTCAAGAAATCATCAGATCTAAGTGTATCAATGATCAAGTTTCCTTGCTCAGGCTGCCGACTTACAAGCGAGAAGGAATGTAAATGAGTGCACGGAAGGAGACACCTTCTCCTGAATCCCCAGCGAAGTGAGTCCATGTTAAAGGCTTTTGAAAGTCCTTGAACGTGGCTTGGTACAATAACCCATATTCTTCATCCGTGACAGTTTTGGGATCCCTGATATTCGTTAATTTAATCTCGAACCGTTTCACTCAGAATGGCAGGGACTTACCGCATCCAAAGAGGAGGTTGAGAATTCATGTGCTCCCACAGGCCGACCTTAACCTTTTTTGTCTTGGGTGCAGCAGGCTCCGAGTTGGACTGTTTCACCTCCTCAACCACAGCTTCCTCCCCGTCATCTTTTGGCTCAGGATCATCCTGCGGTATTCCTTCTTCTTCTTCTTCTTCTTCTTCTTCTATAGGAACTTCCTCCTCGACTTCGCTCCAAAGATAGATGGGGAAAGAGGTAGAGAAGACTGAATGTTGGTTACTTCCACAAGTTTCAGTGTGATGATGTGCATCAGTCACAAGGCATACATACATCAAGTTCATCAGGTTCGAGGGGATCAAATAATGTTTTGCGTCAGTTTTCAATTCAAGAGTAACCTCTGTGCCGTGTCCGAGGGTATTTCCGCGGGGATCAGGATATACTTCAAAACTGCCTTCATCGACAGAGGAGCTAAAGATACTCTGTGAGGGGTTGGGATGTTTGGAGGATTTTGGAGGAATAGAAGCAACAGTGACTTTATCTGCGACAAGGAAACTAGAAGTGGTGGTCAAATTATTCGGTCTTAGAACATCGCATCAGAACAAGATGTAAGCACCTGCTGTAGAATCCGACACCAAAGGCACCGATCAGATTGCCAGAACTGGTGGTGTCCATGCTATCCGCTTTTTCGAGGAACTCAGAAGTCCCTGATTTCGCAAGTGTTCCCTGAGTGTAACGTGAGCCTATGAACTGTCAGCACCACCCCATCAGCGTACCAAGTTGCTTGTCAGTTCCTCCGCACTCATTCCAATGCCAGTATCTAGGTCTATTAGTTTCGCCCAGAACGCGGCTGGAAGGACACGTACCAGTGATGATAATGCGACCACCAATACCATCTTCATTCTTTACAGCCTTGATGGTCACATTCAAGGGGGAAACACCATCATAGAGGTCTTTCTCCACAAGAGCGGTCAGGCGGAGTTTCTCAAGAGCATCATTAGCATTGGAAATCAGTTCTCGGAGGAAAACATCTCTAAAGCCACTGGATCAGACCCAATAGGCAAGGAAGAAATCAAGATCGGACACCTGTTTGAGTAGAGACTGAAGAGGGCATGAGACTCCAACACAGCATGAGGGCAAAGGAATGCTCACCTGTTGATGACTATCTTGCGAAGACGCGCTACATCGCTCTGCGGGTGGATCAGGGTTAGGTGCCAGAGCCTTATGAGACACGCACCTGGTATTCGTGCTTGACGCTCGGAGTATCTCTAGCATCCTGGGCTAGTGTGTGGGATGTGAGGACGGAGAGCGCTAGAACCAACGAGCGGAGCAGACGCATCGTTGAGACCAAGGCTGAGCAGTGAGGACACGTATGCAACCGAAATGCAGTTGACCTCAGCTGAGCTTGAGCCAACTTATAAAGACCTTAACTACTGACGTGTCACAAGTCATGTGACTAACTTTCCTTGTCACGTGCTAGACGCGCGCCTGTCTGCTGTAACTGTTCACGTTTCAAATTCCTTCGAGGGCTTTTCATTATTGAACGTTTGAACTACTATCTATGCCTGCCCGACAAACTTCAAGGACCGCGTGGTAATCAATGTGTACTACACATGGCATGGAGCCTAACACATATACTATCTAAAACATGGTAGGACACGGTCAAATATGAACAGATAACTTTGGCGCAGACAGATTAGCCAAGTAGTCCTGTGACATAAATTGTGGGCGAGGGTGAGTGAGGAATACAGATTTAACATGGGAAACAACACACTCGAATCCATCTCTCCCTCTGGTCTGGGACGTGCTCAAACACGATATACCTCTTGTCGTTCTGGAGACCATTAAGCCGCAAGTTCTAGCCAATTCAGAATCCCACGAGACTCTCACCTTTAGTACTTTTACGATGTCTTCCAAGTCAACATTTTTCGCCAGAGCCTTCATGTCAACTTTTCCACCGAAACCTTCTCCCTCGTCTTCCCCCAAGTCCTCGGCAGCTACTCCCCCGTTGACGCCTTCACCACCCATCTTCACAAGCCTTCCCCAGAATTCCACGAACGCGTTTTCGGTTAACATCTCGTCGAATACCTTCCTTGCATCAGAAGTCCTCTCCCTCTGCCATTTGTCAAACTCCTTCTCCACTTCTCGGGAGTCAAGTCTCAGCTTGGTGGCTGGTAATGATTTCTCGATCGATTCAAGAGGAAGATGGGAAAAGGAGGCTGCCAGAGAGGGTGTGTGCGCACTAAATAATGCGTGCAGACTATACAGATGCTTCGAACGAAGCTGTTGCATATGGGAATGGAACAAGTGTAATTGTTGATCTCTCGGTAAGAGTGAGTTTATGAATCGGGGATCCGTTTCTAATTGCGGAAGCACGGCATCCCAAGAGAGCTGAGTGGACAGTCAAAGTCTGTTCACGAACACGTTGATAGCGTACCTGGGGATCTCGAATAGCATCTGTCAAAAGCGTACTGGATTAAGAGAAATAAGTGGTTGAGTGCCACAGACATGATAGTTTCAGGAAAGAGAACCCTGGTATGGCTCACCGGAACACCCTTTCGCCTTCTTCCTTGGTCAATCCCAACCTAGACCTCCCAATCTCTGCTTCCGTGCGACCCCGTTGAGCCCTCACTTGTTCTTCGCGTTCTTTCAAAGCCCGTTTCTTCTTTTCTTGGCGTTTGCGACCAGCCTCTGTTTCGTCTACTGGTACACTGGACCGCGGTTTGTCAACCCTGTCTTTATGATTGCTACTATCGGACGACGTTCGGGCTTTCAGGAATGCGTTGAAGAGTTCCTCTCTGAGTGTGGACGAGCCAACAGCATCATACCGTGGATCATCGGACAATTTCCGTTTGATCTTTGGAAGGGTTTTCAGCACATAAGAAGCGGTAAAAATAACAGGGGAGAGGGCTGACATCTCTCCAAACCGGGTCCGACTTTACTATGTCACGTTCCCGAAGCAGAGTAAAGAAATCTGCTTCCGCCTTCTCAACAGCGGCGCGCTTTTCTAGTCAACCATAAGTTTACGTCGTCACACAGGCCAGAAATGACATACTCTCCCCAAGTTCTTTCAAGTAATCCTTGAAGCATCTTTCACGTTCACGGTCATCTCTGCCCCAGCCGTAGAAACGCCGATCTTTCTTCCATGTTCGACGAAAATCGATCCATACAGTGCGCGTACTCTTCACCTCCTCACGGAGCAAGGTGTCGAATTCCTCTTTTGGATTTGCTTGTAATTTCTCCTTCTTGACGCTTTCTTGTCGTAGCTCACGAGCACGATCTCGGCAGTAGTCGTCGAAAGCGTCACGGCGTGCTGAGACAGAGGGGAGGAGTACGTATCGAGGGTCGGAGATAAAGAGCGGTAAAGAGGTATCCCAAGGGTGCAAGGGGTTGATTTCCTTCTCTCGCAACAGTGTCTGCGATAACTGTGAGCGTCAGAATGATTGATTGGTGCAGACTGAATACCTTGAAGAGTGCCTTTGCTTCATCAAGAGAAAGGTCGACACGATCGGGCATGCTGAGTGGTTGCTTTTCCAGGGCTCTCTTCGCCTCTGCTTCTTCTGCCTCTTTTACCCTCTTCACCTCTTCTTCTCGTCTCTTCTCGTCTTCCTCTGCCTCTGCAGCTAGCTGGGCCGCAGCTTCTTTCTGCCAATCCTCATCGCTCTCGCTCTCATTCTCCTCGTCCTCCTCGTCCTCCTCTTCATTTTGATCCTCTTCGACCTCGGCCTCTTCAACACGTGCCTTCTTGGTGATGACTACCTCATCCAACGGTTCGAGTTCGCCACGCTTTCTCCGTTTCACAAGCCCTTGCACCTCAGCCTTGATCCTGTCCACTTCCTCCTCCCTCTCCCGTTCGATGCTCATCGCCACTTCCCCTTTCTCGCGTTGCTGGAGTCCTGCCTGTTCCGCCTCGTGTGCCTCCGCGCGCTCGAGCTCCAGCAGGGCTTCCTGGATCTCTTCCGGGACTATCCAAACACTTTCTTTCCTTCCCTTGTGTGTGTAGAATGTATTCCCTTCGGTGGTCGTTATCCGGAGCCATTCGGTACCCGGGATCGGCTTCTTGACAAGGGGCTTTTCTTTCTTTTTCTTGGACGGTTGAGCGGTTGGAGGGGGAACGACGGGAAACGCAGGAAGGGGCCGAACATAGGTTGATTGTTGACTCGCGGCATGATAGTAGTAGGGCTGCCCACCCGGTCCTGTGTAGGGTGAACAACATTTGAGCTTGCAGTACCCTTTGTTCCGGATTACATTATACGTTACCGACGTGCTCTGTCCAGCCTAGTGGTAGTGGAGGGGGACCGAAAGCGGACATGGCTGCTGACAATGCGAGTACAAACAGGAACTTGGAAGATGTAAAGTTGTTGCTGTCAGCTTACAAACTGCCACTAGTGGGTCAATGCGTCAAAAGTCGTGAAATTCGTCAGGGTTGAGAAAATACATCATACGTCGTGAATATATGCAAAAAAAATACAGAATGTGGTTGGACTACCGTTACATGCTATGAGGACGACATGTACTGAGATGTCATGGTTCAAAGATGATGCAGCAAGAGTGAGAGTTACGAGCGCGAGGATGCACACACAGATGTCAAGATTAGGCATAGAACCTTGTGTCCACGCGTCAGCCCGCGGAGATCAAGAGACGAGCAAGTTCACTTACTTCTTGTTAATTTGGTACAAGAGAAGGTTGATATTAACTTTAACAAGTCCATTGAAAAGGGAGAGCGAAGCCTGGTTCTCAAATTGCGCCTGAAGTAGGTCCTCCATACGGAGATCTGTGATGCCGATTCGGTTGGTGATACCAAGGGCATTGTTGAGGACCTCCATGTTAAAAACACCTGCCTTCTCCGACGAGATGATGACATCAATCTTATCGAACTGGCGAGGGGAGAACTTGTCGATAGACAAGAGAATGCCTTTCTCGTAAAGGTCTTTGGCCCCGTATCTGAACGAACCAAATTGAGGACTCTTGCCGGATTTCTGCAGGTCGCGGAGGTGGAAGTACTGCTTTGTGAATGGGAGAACAAAACGCTTTTTCCTTGAAACAAATATCATATCAGTCCCCCGCATGAGATGTGGCGCAGTTTCCTACCCTTTCCCTCGCTGCATTGTGGCCATGGCACCTTCGACGTAGTTGTGGTAACTATCTATCTGCTCCTCAAAGTACTTCTTGCGTTCGTTGAGATATTTGAGAGCATCCACCATGCTGTCCATCTCTTGTTGCCGTTGCAGTCGTTTGCGGTGCTTGCTGCGAACGTCACTGGCGATAGCATCTAGAATGCCTTGAAACCCATCGCTCCGCGTGATCTTCCCTAGCTTCTCCAGCTCAAGAAGAAAGCCTATGGCAAGCGATTTGATCTCCTGGAATAGGAGTCTGGAAATATATTAGTACCATACTCTCACGAGGACTGGTAAACATACGATCGTATGTCTTCAAGCCTGTACCCAGATTCCACACCACCGGTTGAAGGCATCCGCCTGTTAACAGGTTCGCTGTCCATTTCAGCCACAATAATCTCCCAGCGCAACTCATCCTCCTCTGTTTCTGGGCGCATCAAAGATTCGAGAAGGTTTTGCGCAGGTTGAACGCGAAGGATTGCTAGAACACCACGTTTAGCCTGGACCCACAATGCTTTCTCATCTGCTTGAGGATCTTGAAACCACATAAGCAGGACATTCGAGCATTGGAACGGAACTAACCTTGAACACGCGCAAACCTGTTCGTGAGTTCTAGAGTAATAGCTTTATCTCGAGCATCCTTTAGCTCGTCATTATCGAGATGCGGAACACCATCTAATTCGTGCAAAATAACACGCAGAGCATCATCACGGGAAGGCGACTGGACAAACAAGTGAGTTGCGAGCAGTCGTGAAAAGATGCAAATTCTTACGAGTTTGCCCTGGTACTTTGAGAGTAAAGCATGCATTCCATATACCTCATTGGGTGAAATATAAATAGGCTTCGGTTGGACGGTAGCGTCCAAGAATTCATGCGCATGATAATGAGTCTCAGCATCTGGGACATCTGCGACTGTAAACGAAAACGTAAGATAACGTTGACAAACCAATGGCAGTGGGGAGTAATCACTCTGGAGCATCCAGACTGTCATTTCCGCAATGGTCTTGTGCACCATCTCATTGATGGGTACAAATTGGGGTCGGTCTTCTGAAAACTCGGAACCCGAGGCAATTTGCGTCAGCACCTGAGATATCTGTGCGAGATTCTTCCTCGAGGCGACGTCAACTGTGGCGGAGACCATATCAAAAGTCTCTGGAGCGCTGGGTTGAGAGTCAAAAAGAGTCTACGTGCAGGGGGACGAAACAAACAGGATAGCCGGGTTCAGGTATCTGTAGAAAACCAGCCTTGCAATACATGCGGCGTAGGCCATGTCCGGCGCATCAGGGAATATTTCCTGGGCCAACGTAAGCGATACAATAAGCAAAAGACTACACCCGACTTACACGCAAGGAAAGCAATGTCTCGCGTGCTATGAATCGCAGACTGTACGGCATCTTTCTAGTCGACTGGACGATAGCACCCATGAAAGATTCGCTCCACCATTGCAACTTCTGCATATCTAGACAGCCCTTGTTTGTGAATGGTTGCGATTGGGTCTCCAAAGCTTCACCTACGTCTGATGTACTCAGCTCTGGTATCTGGATCCTTTAGAGCTTCGTAGAAAGGGAGATCTTTGACCTTTGCACTTGTTCTACCAGATCGCATTTCCTCAATATCGATCCTCGCCCGATGAATCTGAGGTTCAATTGAAAGTTTGTCACTGACAAATAGTGCAATACGTACTATTGAGGGATCTGACTCGAGATCAAGGTCGGCAGCTTCAACGAGTTCCCGCACGATGGCTTGGAGCGTTTCCCGGACGTAGGTGACCTGTTTAGGTCGGAGGTATTGTACTGCGATATTGATGTACATTGGATGGCCACGAACGACGTCGTCGACTGTTCGGGCACTGGCAACTTCCTGGCGAATGGATAGCTGTAGATGAATAGATGAACAACTATATAATCGCGACGATCCTGTGCTCGTGACACTAACCTGGAATAGCTTAAGCAAAAGATAATCTTCTCGTCTATCTTGTCCGTAACCAAACAACGTCAACGCAACGCGCTCTACCAACGATCTATGCTTTTCCGAGTCATCGTCAGTCAGCTGGACGAATAACTGACTCAGATAGTTTCCCTGTGTCTGAAGCAGGTAAAAGAGCTGCTGATACAATTCGAGTTTCCGCTTGGCTGCATGATCCAAAGTGTAAGGTCCGGCAAAGGGGTCACCGTGGGCAGCAAGAATGGAGGCTCGTGCAGCATGCGCTGCGGCACTATCGGCACCATACATTCGTCGCACCTTGACGAGCTCCTCAAACGACTTGACATTCTGCACTACGAGCGCAATCTTGACGTCCAGATCGTTCACGTCGTTCTCGAGAGCCTGGTTCTCTCTAATGTTCTCGACAACCTTTTTCCTTAACCTTTCCACCTTGATCTCATCTTGGAAATCAGCCTCTGAATCGTCGAGAAGATGGACAAAGTTCTTGATTGTGCCAACCGTCACGTTCTTGCCGAGAGTAAGCTGACGATATTGTTCGCGCGTCTCCTTTGCACGGAAAAGAGACTGAATCTTGATGACTTTATGCAAGTTCTCGCGGTAGTACTGTATCTTTGCGTGGAACTTGCGCCTCTGGAGAACACCACGTAGTAGTGCCTGTAACATTGTCGCGACAGGCTGACTGCACCACAGATGATCATGCCATGCGATGTAGGCCCTGCGTACTAAATAACCTCTTGCAACGGCTTGCAAACCTGTCACATTGGGTGCTACGAACGCGAGCTTCTTCTGTTGCTCCCGGTGCCGGTTACGAGTGAGTGCAGCGCGGGCGAGCGCTTGGAAACCTCCTACGGAAGAGACGACTTTGATCTCGGAGAGTGCTTTGTCGAGGTTCCGATGTTGTTGACGGGCAAGACTGGCGCGAGCGCGGGCTTGGAGACCTATCAACATTGGGGTCGCTCGACGAAGACCACGGATGAGGTTGAGTAGGCGTTTACGAGCGATATACGTCCGAGCTGCGGCTTGTATTCGGATGATGATGGAAGATACGTCGTCTAGGTTCGCAAGCTGCGCCTGAATCCGTCTACGCACGCGTACACCTCGGCACTGGGCCTGTAAAGCAACGATGCTATCCTCTGCAAGATCAAGTTTCCTCAGTTGCTCAGATATCGCGGCCCTCTTCAAGAACCCACGCGCAGCCGCTTGCATGGACACAACAGACGTTGAAATTTCGACTTTGGCAAACGTCTTGGACAACTCGTTGACGTTTTGTCTCGCAATCTTGGCCCGCGCGGAAGACTGAAACTTTACAAAGAGTACCCGACTGCTCTGCAGTGCCGCTTTGAGTCGAGCAAATCGCCGCCGCTGGAGCACGCCCCGAGTCTGTGCCTGTGTTTTAACAATGTACTTGACGGACTTCCGAATACGCTTAAGGTAGGCGAGCCATTGTCTACGCTTCAGAACCGTGCGAGCGGCGGTTTGGAGGCGAATCGCCCATGGGGTGAGATCGACAGTTTCCCTGCGGAGATCAGAGACATGGCGTCGTGCGATGGCACCACGACATATAGCTTGAATCTTGGGTACATATCGTTCTGCAAAAGAAAGGCGGGCATGTTGGGTAGCCTGCGCTTTTCGAACTAGGAATCCACGCGCCAAACATTGCAAAGCGCGGATGGAGTCTTCACTCTCCAAAAGCAAGCGATCTCGCCCTAGAACACATATGAGTCGTGATGATGCAAGAAAACGGTGTGGTATGGCAACGCTCACGCTCATCCTCGGTCTCTATTTCGACCTCCAGGTCTTCGTTAATCTCTTTGGCGAGTTCTCGACCAACATTACCAAAGTTGGGCATTGGAACGCCAGCATCATTGAGCCCTTTCTGTGTCTTTTGTAGCTGATCGTCGGAGAACTGCAATTGACCGAGCAAGTTTCCTATACGCTGGGCTAGTCCTCGCCTAGCGAGGAGATGACTACGCGAGATGAGCCGTTGAGGGCTAGGGAACGATCACAACATACCTGAGAGCGTGAATGCAATAAATGACCTTTGGGAGATTTTTCTTCTCGTACAAGTCCGTGAGTTCAAAGATAAAGCACTAGGGGATCATGAATGATGGAGGATATCGACAGTGAACGAGGAAAGAACCCACTTCGGGAAGACCAACATGTCGAACGAAGACAAAAAAATAGTTGATATTGTCGGAGTGTCGAAAATCTAGCTTGGACGACTTTGACTGGGGAACTGGTCAACACCAGAGAGGGAAAAGAGGGAGAGAAGAATACCTCGTAAATGCGACGAACGACTTGTTCCCCCTGGAATGCTCTGACCAACTTGGCGAGGACGACACCATTCCTTAGCCCTTCTTCCATCTCCACCACACCAAAGCCGAGTTCCTCACCGAGACAACCCTCGATCCATTGCTGGGCCTCACCAACGTGACACAGATATTCGTAGGCCTGCAGCAGATGCCTTTGTGTATCGGCCCAGAGTCCCCTTGTCAAACGCGAGGAGGGTAAAGGGGACGCATCCGCGGCTTTTGGGGTCTTGTCTCTTGACAAACGAAGGCGACCAGGTACGCCGGCGACGTCATCGGAGTGAGCAAGACCAGATGCCGCTCGCTCCTGTGAGACGGGGGAGAGGGGAGGGTCATTATGAGAACGAAGGCGGTAAAGGGGATGTTCCCTTTGCGGGCTGGTCTGGTCGACTGGTGGAGACGGGTGGTGGTGCTCGTGTGGGGTGTCATCGCCGTCTCCACTGGCTATACGGGGAAGATGGTAACCGAGCCTGCGGGCACCGATCTGTCCATAAGTGGACGCCTTTTTGTTGGCCATGTATGAACTCTTGTACGGAGCGGGCGACATGACGGAAGACGGGACGGGCGTAGGGGAGGGTGAATACAAGGTGCGGGATGAATGACGATCGGGGGAAGGTGAAGGAGTGTGGGCACGATCGAGACTGGAGGATGGACGATGATGGGGCTTGTCCGGTGGAGTTGGTAAGCTGTGGTGTGATGTAGCGTAGACCGAAGTAGGGCGGTGATGAAGAGCGGACGCGGAAGCATTGGGGGTGAATAACGGACTAGATGTGGGAGATGAGGGGATCGAGGGAGAATAAGAAACCTTGTTCAATGCATGACGAGCGGCGGCATAGCTGACGGTGGAGCTGTCGAGGGTATTTGAGCGACGTGAGCGCGGGGACGGGGTATGAGAAGAAGATTGCGGGATAGTAGGCGGAGAGGAGTCGGAGAGATTTGATGTGGAGGGGGACTGGGGCGGGGCGGAGGCAGGGAGGCGGATGCGGTGGAGAGATGGGGAAGCAGAGGAGGGGGAGTCGAGGTTCTCGACGGATATTCCGGTTGTGTTTGGGGAGAGGGGGGAAGCGACGATGTGGGCGGGGAGGGTATGGCGCTTGAGATGGGGAGGAGTCGAGTCCTTGGGGGGAGTGGAGGGTTGGGCAGCTTCGGCGCGGGCGCGCTCTTCCCACTTTCCTCGGACGACATCGAGACTGGGGGCGATACGGTGAGAGGGAGTCCAGCGGGACCTGGTAGGAGGTGAATGCTCTGCGCTGCGGGTGGAAGGAGTCCGCTCGAGGAGACGTGTCTGATATGGGAACGGACGGGTCGAGTCCGACATGGCGGGCAGAGGGAAAGCGCGTAGTATTCTACAACACAGCCACCATTATGGCCGCGTCGTCGTCGTCGTCGGTGGACGCGCTCGTCGTCGCGCTCGTGGCCCACGCCCGGGACAACAGGCGGCTAAGAGACGACCTCGCAGCCCACGCAACCGACATCCTCTCCAGGTCAGTCCAACCCAGTCCGAGATCGCCCCCGCTCACCCGCTCCACAGTCATATCGGCGGGTCCTACGAGCCCGACACCGCACACCTCGCCAGCCTCATCAAGCGACACCGTGAGCGACCCTCCTTCTCTCTCTCCCGCTCACTCTGCCTCCCCCCCACAGTCCTCCACCACCCATCTCCAAGCACCGCCTCTCTCCGCTTCACAAATCTGCTCTCCCGTCTCCTCGACCAGGTCCGTCCCTCCCCTTCCTCCCCTCCCCGCTCACCCCTTTCCCAGCCTGTCCTTGCCCGTAAACACGAGGCCCTCCTCTTCCTTTACGCGCTCGCATCCTCCCCACGCCCCCACTCAACTCCCTTCCTCGCCACCCTCCAGCCCCCGTCCACCAGGCCGCCCTCCGCCGCCCCAAGCCCAGTAGACCCTCCGCCGCCCGCCCGTCTTTCTAAGCAAAAGTCAAAGGCCGACATTCTCCGCGATTACCGCGTGCGAACAGGTACCTCTCCCCCAACCCTCGTCCTTTCCACTCACTCACCCCCCCAACAAGCCCGAGCACGCCTCCCAGAACATCTCCTCTTGCGTGACACCCTCTATCTCCTTCAAGGCATATCCGGCAAATACGTACAGCTCGCCGTCTCCGACCAAGATGACCTCAACAAGCTCGTCTTCCTCGATGACATGGTACCCCACTTTCTTTCTCTATTCCGCTCCCTGACCCATCCACAGCGATACATCATTCCTTCCCCCGTGAGGTCTCTTATACACAGACTCGCCGAGGTCGGCCACCTCTATTCTAGAGTCGACGCCTTCGTCAAAGACCGTCAGCGCCTCTCCGCCGTCGGCATGATCGAACAGAGTCTGTGTCATCATCTCCAGGCTCAACTCACAGAGTATTACCGTCTCGTCGCCATCCTCGAGTCCCAGATGTCATCCCCAAATCCAGACACCGAGTCCGACATGACTGACCGAGAGTCCGCTCTCACTCTAAAGCGCTTGGATGTCTGGCTAAACGACTGGAGGCTCAGAATGCGTATGATGAGCGTCTGCGTCGAAGGCGCTAGAGGTACCTCTTTTCCCCATCTCCCGTACCCCCCACCCCCTGAACCACTCCTGCCAGACGCCCAGGGTGGCGCTCTAGTCAACCTCATTCACAGCTACACCGATAACGGCGACCCTTTTGTTCGCAAGTTCACAGACCAATTGCTTGAAGAGGTCTGTTTTCCCCTCCTCCCTCGACAAACTCACCTCAACTCCAAATAGGTATCCAAACCCTTTTTTTCCACCTTGCACAAATGGCTGTTTTCAGGCGAACTCTACGACCCCTACAACGAGTTCTTTGTTTCTGTCGACCCAGACCTTGCCCACCTACAATACCTGTTACACCCTTCATCACTCGCAGCCAACGGAGACGGCGTGTTTGGCGCACTCACGGGTGACGCAGAGGATATGTCCACCGAGCGCGAAAGCGGTCTTCGGCTCTGGGAGGCAAAATACCATTTCAGAAAGGACATGCTACCCATGTTCGTCGGAGAAGCCTTTGGGAAAAAGGTAAGCAAGAGCACTGCCCGGCCAGTGCATCAATCAAATACTGCCCTCCCCGTAGATATTCTCTACCGGAAAGAGCCTCAATTTCATCCGATATAGCTGCCATGACAGTGATTGGGTTGCCACCCGAGAAAAGATGAGCAATACCGGCGGAAGTGAGTCACACCTCTCCCACATTCGACCAATCCACATTTCTCCCCTTCAACAGTCCTCAAGTACAGTGATATCGCGGGCCTCGAGCGATCCATAGACTCTGCCTACTCGACCGCGAGTCGACGGCTCTTCGAGGTATTCATCGAAAAGTTCAAACTGATGGATCATCTTCGTGCTCTAAAACACTATCTACTCCTCGGCTATGGAGACTTTGCAGAGCAACTCATGGAGGCGTTAGGGCAAGTCGACCTTGCGCGACTGAGAGCTTACAATCTTTAATCGTTTCCGCAGACCAAGTCTCACTCGTCCCGCAAACACACTCTATCGACACAACCTGACTGCGACGCTCGAAACAGCCGTCCGCACCTCCAATGCACAAAACGACTCCCCGGACGTCCTTCGCAGACTCGACGCACGCATGCTCGAGTACTCCCACGGCGAAATTGGCTGGGATGTCTTCACCCTCGAATACAAAGTGGATGCACCGATTGATACTATCCTCGACCCTGATTCGATGGTCAAGTATTTAAAGCTCTTCAATCACCTGTGGAAGATGAAGAGGATTGAGAGCACGCTGAGTCAGGGTTGGATGAGAATTGCAGGTGCATCGAGGACGTTCCTGAGGTTACCTGGTAGGCATGCCTCCACCTTTAGTTTTCCCGACTCAGAAAGGATGTTGTTTTAGATCTCGAATATGACTGGCACCAGATTCGCGTCGTCATGGCTGAAATGATACATTTCATTCGCCAGATGCAGGCCTACTGCCAATTGGAGGTGATAGCGTGCTCGTGGAAAATCTTGACCGAGTTTTTCCAAAAACGTGAAGGCGATCTTGACGCCATGATCGACGCACATCGGTCGTACCTCGATAGGATGGTCAAGAAGGTATTCCTGCTATTCCCAAAGGTCGGAAAGGAGGTTCGGACGCATCCCCTTGGAATTGTAAATGTACTTATCCGTCCCCTTTCAGGAGAACCTCCTTACCCAAGTCCGAGATGTCTTTCAGACAATCCTGCAATTCCGTGAGGCCACTGTGAGTTTCAACCCCTAGAGTTTTGATCGCTTGTTACAACTACGTTGACAGGAAAACTTTTATCACTACTGTTTGTCAGAGTCAGCAAGACGAGACCAAGCAAAAGATGTGGACAGGGTATGTCTCTTTTGCATCATTCCCAAAAAATGCCTCACGTCGTGTCAGGGGATCTACACTGCGTCAACGCCAGATCGTGTGGGCCCTCAATCCCTTTCGAAAATTCGTACACTCGTGAGGGAGTACAGCACGTCCTTTAGCGACTCTGCACAATCTATCGTCCATGCGCTTCAATCCCACCCTGATCTCGACTGCCGGTTCTTGGGTATCCGGCTGTCGTTTTCAGACTTTTATCGCACGAAGAAAGAACATCAACTTTTGCAGCAACAGAAATCGTCCTGACCCGCACGTAGCTGGCATGTGCCGAGAGATAAGTGTGGATATATTAATACAACAATGTACAACTTGAAAGGATAACATGACTATGATCTTGCAAGTAGCCTCTACGCTCCAGTATAGGATGATTTACACCTTGGGCTCTCTATACAACTTGAGTAACAGCGAAGAAGAGACGACAGAAACGGACCTGCGAACAACAGGTTAGCACGCTGAATCCACACGTATTTGTTCATACAAGACTTACGATAAAGCCATCGCTAGTGATGCCCACACAGGAGCAAGGCGAACGTGACCAGCGGGGTAAATCACGCCCGCAGCGATCGGTACCGCAATAATGTTGTACATGAACGCCCAAACCTGCGAGAACGAATCAGCCATCGTTGTACCGCTAAGCAAACACCAGAGTGCTCACAAAATTTTGCTTGACACGGTTGAAGACTGTTCGCGATAGATCACACAATGTAAGGAGACTCTTGAGGTTCGAAGATACCAGGATAAATGAAGCGCTAGAGATGGCAACATCGCTACCAGATCCGATGGCAATTCCGATGTCACTCGCAGCGAGGGCCTTTTCACATTCGTCAGTACACTGAGACGTTGAGTAAGAAGAAATCGACCCACAGGTGCGTCGTTGATACCATCACCGACCATCGCCACGATGCACCGCTCGTTCATCCTCTTCTTTCCGAAAAGCCTCCGCCACCTCGAATCGGGACGCTTGGTACTATTCGCTTGCAGCCATTCGACCTTTTCTGCTTTCTGGTGGGGGAGCACTCCTGCCAAGACATTCATCTCTGGGATGCCGACCATTTTCGCGACAGCCTTTGCCGTCAGCTCGTTGTCGCCAGATATCATCCAAGTTTTGATGCCCTTCTCGTGGAAAAATCGAATGACGCTAGAAGCCTCCGGTCGCAAATGGTCTGTCACGGAAAAGGTGGCCACGACAGAAAAGGTTTTAGCGCTGCTATCGCTGATCGCGAGAAGGACGATACTCTTGGCCTCGGTTGTCCATTTGGCCAACGTAGAAGCTGTTTGACTGTCCAGAATGACTCCGTGCTCCCCTATCCAGGCTTCGTTTCCAATGAGAGCTGTACAACCCAATCCATCAAAGTGGGCCTTCACACCGCGCCCGGCGATTTCGTCGAAACCAGTCGCGTTCAACTGGGCTGCCCCATGCTCCATTGCGTATTGTTTGATAGCGGTGCCTAATGGGTGTGATGATGCGGACTCAAGCTCCGCTGCAATGCCGAGGATGGTCTGGTCCGGCCAAGTTGACCCGGAAGACACCTCAAAGTCAAAAACCTGAGGTTGTCCTCCTTCGGTCAGCGTTCCAGTCTTGTCGAACACAACAACATCGACTTGCGCCATCTCTTGGAATGCTTCGCCTCCGCCGCGTGCAAGGATGCCATGTTCGGCTGCGAGACCGGAACCGACGAGGAGGGCAGTTGGAGCTGCGAGACCAATACCACAGGGGCAGGCGACCACGAACACTGCAATTGCAAACTCCAGCGACCACACGGCTAGTGTAGAGCAAGTTAGCCGAAAGAATTAGGAGAAGACTAGATAGCACATACTCCAACCTCCCACTTCAATATCGAGATAATCGCGAGGGATGCCACCTCCTAGTCCGAGAGCGAGCCAGACAACCCAAGTGATGATGGCAAGCAGAGTGACGATCGGAACGAACACGCCTGTGACCATATCCGCGATCCGTTCAATCGGGGCACGTCGAATTTGTCCTTCACGAACAATTCGAACGATGTGATCCAACCTACGAAAGACTATGAGAGGGTATGCATTAGCGTCAGATTAATACTCACATCGTCACACCCCCGACAGCGTCCACTCTGACATCAACGGCTTTTGCCTTGTTGATGGTACCGAGGAAAACTTGATCTCCAGCCTTCTTTTCGACGAGCCTAGCCTCACCTGTGAGTGAACTTTCGTCGAATGACGTCTCAGCACCAGAAACAATAGTGCCATCGGAGGGTGGAGTCGCTCCTTTCAAGACACGGACAATGTCCCCTACTTCGAGAAGATCAACAGATACTTTTTCGGTTTTGAGTCCAGGGACAACGGCCAGATCCCCACTCTCGGAGAGGGGGTCACCTTTCTCGAGGTCTATGTTACGCGAATAAAGAACCACATCGGACGGACGACGGGGAGTAACCAGAAGGGCCTCTGCTGGGCGAAGGGAACCCAGCGCTGTAATAGCGTCGGCAGTTCGTGCTTTGCTATACGCTTCGAGGTACCGGCCTAAAGCAGCTCGGGGTTGGTTCAATAAAGAAAGTACAGCATCCCCACTCACCGCATAACAAGAAGAGGGTGAGAAAAACGACAGAATCAAAGTATGTAGTGCTGTCACCGATTCCGCTTGTAGCAGGTGGCCGAGACGCGGCGAGCGCCAGAAGTGCAACAGAGGCGAAATACGCCACGGATACACCAGCGGAAACCTGAGAAGAAGAAAAAAATGAATGAGGAGGTGGGAGGAAGAAAGGATTAGTATTTACGAGAAGACTCATACTGCCGAATCTGGTAAAGCGTGTGATGATCGGCGTCGAGCTTCCTTTGCGCCATGTGGCCGTTATCTCCTTGATGCTGCGGCGATGGAAAAGCCCCGCGCCATAAAACATGACGGGAGTTGCCAAAAAGAACATGGACCACTGTATCCGTGAGGCATTTCCGTTCCACATGGGTTCCAAAAGATAGCTTTTCGACGGATTTCCGGAGGGGACGAGGCTCATGTACACGACACCGATGATAAACGCAGGTATGGCGATGACAAGGGTGAAGAGAAGACGGTTGAGGATAATTGTTTGCTCGTGGAGCTGCATGCTGCGGGTGCGCTGCTCGAGTGTGGGAGGATGATATACAGAGGGAGTGAATGCGGGATCTGCAGAGGCCATACGGGAAATGATGGTGCGAATTGTGAAATCTGGAGGGGCAGGTTCATATGATAACCCGATAAGAGGGTCGGTATGATCAGTGAATGGTTTCGTGATGGCAATTCTTGGGAAAAGGTCGTGTAGTGCATTCAAGATTTTCCCGGGACAATGCCTGATGAAAATTTGTGAGAGCGCATGTGGAGAGTTGAGAAGGACTTACTGGCAGTACATGCCGTCGACGCGGAGAGATATTTCACGGAGGCCGGCGGGGGGCAGTTGGCTGGTGGGAAGTGATGGGAGGATGGGATCTGCGCTGATGAGCTCTACTTGGAAGCCGGAGTCGTCGATGGTGTCGATGACGGAGGAGATAAGGCTCTTGTTCTCGACACGGACGGCGGCGGAGTTGCTGAGGAGGGTGACGACGACGTCGGAGATGCCAGGGAGACGGGAGAGCATATCTGTGATGGTAGCGACGCATGAAGAACAGGTCATGCCGTTGATGGAGAGGGTGAGATTGTGCGGGATAGGTGAGTCTTTGTGTTGGCAGAGAGAACACTGCTGGACAGGCTTGGAGCGCTGCCAAGAGGGGGAAGGGGTGCATACGCAGCTGGAGAGGGGAAAGTGAGAGAGAGAGCGGGAAGAGATAGCAGAGCTGTTGTCCATGACGATATCTCTCCAGCGAGTTTGTCTTTCATTATATGTGTGGGCAGAAATGCCTCACAAGCGCACAAATGCCTCACACTGCCTCGGAGACGTCCGGATAAGTATCAAGGACCGTGGGAATAAGTGAGAGTATCGCACTCAGGTAATGCAACAGCGACCGTCGCGCATATCGGCCTTTCTGGGCAGCTCAGACTCTCATCCCTCTCCGCGCTCCAGCTCCATTCTCACCAGGTCCTCCTCCCGCTCCTCCATCGCTTCCCATTCTGACACCCTTCCACATGACCCTCCTCGTCCACCCGTCATCCTCGGTATATGTGCCATGGATATCAAAGCCCGTTCAAAGCCGATGCGTGAGATCCTGACACGTCTCGTCGCGTGGTCTCGCGGTGCGATAGAAGTCATGGTCTTCGGTGACAAAGTTATTCTTGACGAAGGCTCGCCACTCCTCCAATCCCGTACCCTCTCACTCATCCATCCTTTCAGATGTCGAAAATTGGCCCCGCTGCGACGTTCTCATCTCCTTTTTTTCCACTGACTTTCCCCTTGACAAGGCCATCTCGTACGTCAAGCTCCGCAACCCCTTTTGCATCAACGATCTCCCCACCCAGGCCCTCCTCTGGGACCGTCGTCTCGTCGGTGCCATCCTGGACCATCTTCACGTCCCAACCCCAAGACGTCTAGAGGTTTCTAGAGACGGCGGTCCCCGTCTTGATCCCGAGCTCCAGCAGATCATGATCGACAAACTCGGCATCCGACTCGGCGACTTTCGTGTCACCCCAGAGGTAATCATGCGCGAGGATGGTGATGCCATCATCATTGATGGCAAAGTCTTGGAAAAACCATTTGTGGAAAAACCAGTCAGCGGTGAGGACCACAACGTGTACATCTACTTCCGCGGAGGTGGTGGTCGTCGCCTGTTCAGGAAGGTTTGTTCCATCATCCTTCCCACCCTTCCCACCCCTTCATCTCCAATCCAGGTCGGAAACAAGTCCAGCGACCTCGATCAAAACCTCACTTGCCCTCGCACAGACGGTTCTTACATCTACGAAGAGTTCATCGATGTCGATAACTCGGAGGACATCAAGGTCTACACCGTTGGAACAGACTATTTCCATGCAGAGACCCGCAAGTCACCCGTCGTAGACGGTGTCGTCCGTCGGAATACGGAGGGCAAAGAAATACGGTATCCCGATATCATCCGCCGCCCCTGTACCATTCCAACCCTAATATCCTTTCAGATTCATCACTCATCTCAGCGAACGAGAGAAATCATATGCTGCTAAAATCTGTCAAGCATTCGGTCAAAACGTCTGTGGCTTCGACATGTTGAGGTGCCAAGGCGGGAAAAGCAGCCAGGTAATCGATGTCAATGGATGGAGCTTTGTCAAAGGCAACGAGTCCTACTACGGTCAGAAAATTTTCCACTCCATCCCATGCGAGAAACATACTCACCCAGTACCCTCGTTCACCAGACAAAGCAGCAGAGATTCTTGCCAATCTTTGCATACATGTTTCGTCTTCCATAGACCGTCCTCTCCCTCCAGCCGACGCCCTGTCACAGTCCGCAAGCTGGTGCCTCAAAGCAAATGTGACCGTCTTCCGCCATGCTGATCGCACGCCAAAACAAAAGTTGAAATTCAACTTCCCCATCGGTGATGTTTGGACACAACCCTTCGTCCGCCTGCTCAACGGCGAGAAAGAAGAGATTATACTCCGGGAGAGGAAGCAACTGAACCTTGTCGCGAAAGCGGTGGAGGAGGCAAAGTCTCTTGGGGCTGACGGCGATGATCTCGCGAAGCTTACACAGCTGAGCAACGCTCTTTTCAGTAAGATCGACCTGCCTGGAACGAAGACGCAGCTCAAGCCCGTATATTCCAAGCGGCAGGCTGGTCAACCGCGAAGATTGACCAAGCTGACTTTGGTGTTCAAATGGGGTGGTGAGGTAAGATCCTGCTTCCTGCTATTTTATACTCTTCTACAATATTATTGTAATCAACAGTTCACACATTCAGCAAGATACCAATCTAGAGATCTCGGTGAGAACATGAAGAAAGACCTTTCCATCATGAGTAGGCCATTATCCCAGCTAACCGCGACCGGGTAGCTCATTTCCGCGTGTAGACAGGGATGCCCTTCAGAACGTCACGGTAAATCTCAACACCGGGTGGCTTTCACAAGTCCATGTCACTAACCCTAGATCTTAGATTTACACCTCATCGGAGCGACGTGTGATTGCCTCGGCGGAAATATTTGCTGCAGCTCTGGTTGACAATCAGTCGAATTATCCCCCGTCTTCCTCCGCCAGTTCGATTTCTTCCCGCTCTTCCCTGGATGACATTCCGAACAATATAATACCGCATAGAACTGGTTCTAGTCCTCGTGGAGGACCCCCTGCTCTTATCGTCCGCAAAGATCTGTTAGACGACTCAAATGCCGCAAAGGATCTCATGGATGATGTCAAGAAGCGACTCAAGATACTACTCAGGCCTGGTGAGCCGGAGAAACGACCAGAACTCACATGGCCGAAGAGCATGAAGAAGGAGCCAGTCGAAGTTGTGAAAGTAGGTGAACACTGAACACCTACATCTCCCCGTCTTACCTCTGGACCAGGAGGTGATTGAGCTCTTGAGCTCGTTCCGCGCTATCATGCGCAAGAACTTTGAGACCTTGGATGTTGACAAAATTCAAGAGCGCTGGTTTGTAGATGTGGATGACCTTGTAATTAATTCAACTAGACTAAACATCACCTAGGTGCTGCGGTGATGAACCGTGGCTCTTCCGAGAACGCTGGGAAAAGTTGTTTGAAGACTTTTGTGACGTAGAACAGAAAAAGTTTGACCCCTCCCGTGTAAGTCAGACGAAGCTATGTCATATCCTGGTATTCATTTACAATGTCTTGCCACAGGTTTCTGAACTCTACGACACCATCAAATATTGCGCCCTCCATCATCGGCAATTCCTGTTTGCCATCTTTGATGAACATGCTGCACAAGGCACCAACTCGAATCAAGCGCAAGATCGCAAGCTCCACGAACTATATGGTCGTGCAAAGGCACTTTTTGACTTGGTCGCCCCCCAGGAGTACGGCATCGATCCCCATGAAAAGTGCGTTCAGCCCACCGTTTTGTTAATCCCAAAACATACCTATTTTTTTCGGGTCTAGGGAAGAAATCGGAGTCTTGACCTCGCTTCCTCTACTTCGGAAGGTCGTTGAAGACCTCGAAATTGCCCGTAATAATGGAGGAAGCTCTGTCACCCTGTACTTCACAAAGGAGAGCCACATCCATACACTAGTCAACCTCGTTTTACTATCTGGATTGCCGATAGCCAACAGACGGATTCCAGAACTGGATTACTGCGTGCGTGACCTTCAATTCCCAGTGTGGCAAGGATAAAGCTGATCGTACACAATGCAGTCACACATCACGTCCGTCGCTCAGTCCTTGATTCTTTTGATGGCCTCACTATTTTTCTGTTGCAGGTTCGAGCTTTATGAAAGGAATTTTGGCCGTGGTAACTCTGACAAAGAGTACTCTATCAAGCTATCTGTGAGCGAGGGTGCTCACTCGTCCAATGTGCTCGACTCTACTTTGGATGCTCGGCATTCTCTCAATGTTCAGCCTCGACGGTAATGTGTTCACTGGAAACTCTGAATAGTACATAGCTCACAGAACGATTTCAGGAAATTGACTCAGCACCTACCGTACAGTTTGGTAATTGAAAAGCTTTCCAAACATTTCGGAAGGGTCAAAGAGGTACGCAAAGGACATTCACTCACCCGACGATCATGCCAATGGCTCGAGAGCAGGATGATGACACTGGCACGGACACCCCTTTTGTTGACACTGTGCATCGCTTGTTGAACGACAGGCCATCCAGCGTCAATGACAACAGCAGTAGCGATGATCCTGGCCACGAATTCTTGCGCACACATTCAGAAGTATGACTGCTTTGGAGCCGGGAAAGTTTCCGATTTGTAGAGTAGAAAGATACCTTAGATATATATTTACTGCAGCCAATAGTCTCGTAGCATGCCTGGTAGTTTATGGATTGGGTGTCAAATAATAAACACTGGATGGGTGTGGAGGGACATGAAATAGGAGTGGTCGCTGGGGATGCCGTGTGAAGTCGGGTTTGAGATGGCAGAATAAAAACGCTTTAGTGGCTCCAATTCAGTGCCAATTAGGACCATAGGGCTGCTAGTACTAGGTCACGTCAGGAGTGTCAGTGGCTGCAGTACTACGGACAGTTAGCAAGTACTTGTCCGTATGTCTGTCCCGTACTAGAGTCTGACGAAACGGATACAGAACTGCGACATATCCTGTTTCCATTCTTCAAGGAGGCTAAATCGGAAATGACTGTCCTTCAAGCTTCAAGTTCCAACTCTTGCTTTACCAACAGGGTACACTGCAATCGTCATCCTCTGCATGAAACTGGACATTACATGATGAACTGACTGTGTTCTATAACGAGTGCCCAGGTGTTTGAATTGAAAGTGTTTCAAGGACCACGTCGACTTGCTCGGGCTTTGTCGGAGCGAAGCGAAATGAATAAGCTTTCCTCGAACTTGGCATATCATAGAGCGCGCTCGGTGACTGCGATAACTGCGAGGATTGCTGGGCGAGGGCTGTGAAAGAAGACCGGTTCTCTGTATATCTGTGGAGCAACGGTGAGAGTGAAACAAGACTACTAGTTTTGCGCGGGATGGACTGACAGCCTGATGGCATGTAAGCCGACTCTGAGAACTTAGGCAGACATGGAGACAACACCTACTTGAAAGCTTCCTTGTTCACTACATCCATCTCATTCAACTTCTCAAGTACACGTTCTTTGAATGCAGTCTTTACGAAGTACAAGATGTCGTGAACGTGGTGTTCTTTCGGTCTACGGGGTACCAGTACAATGTTGCCATGTTGTCCAGACCGATGGCGAAGCAACTCACCTCCAGGGTCGAAATCGCGCCATCGAGTTGAACATCCCTGTTTGACTCGCAACAAGCGGGTGGAATACGTCCGTCACGAAGCGCACCGTAGGAGGTCGATCGGGATAGTTGTCTGGGAATGTCATGACAAACTTGAGAACGGAGCCTGCGTAGTCGCCTAGAGCACACAAGATATCATTGGCGTGGTCTTGTCGACTCTGAATTGCCATCACTCGCCTTTGTGCACGAAAAGAACGGCGTCCCAGATAAGCAGGCTCTCTGTGGATGGTGTGACATAGATGCCTGTTGGGCAATGCTTGTCATGCCGCAGAGATGCATACTCGATGGAGATTGCAGCGCGGTTGACGGGACTGATGGCAGCTTCTGAGGTTGGTGCAGTCGAATCTACGGTAGTAGATGCGAGTTTGGAGGATGCATTCCTCGACCGGCCCCCAAGGTCAAGCGTCGGGGAAGCCACCAACCCGCTCAACATCACAGTCAATGTTTGAATCGGAATACGTGACGAAGAAGATAGTGTGTGGAGAATTATATGCTAGCTATAAGTAGTCGAGCAAGTTGCAAGCGAGCCACACGGTGTCGAGCTGGGTATGTAACTGGAAAACGTGTGGCTGGCTGGTAACGTTCTTGGTTGCGCGTTCAAACTGCCTTCTAAAAGTCCACATCGTCATCTACCGTAGCCACCCCTGTACCATGGCCCGTGGCCCCGCCTTGAACCTCGATGACCTGGCTTGTCTCTATCCCATTCAGTTTTGCGCGAATGTGCATACCTACCACCTTCCTGGTTTCTTTCATCCGTTGCGGCTCCCCGAATACGAACGGAATTCTCGAACTGGTGCGATGGTTCACGTCGGTCGCGATCACGATCACCTTTTCCCCGAATTCTGCCTCCACGGCTATCGCTAAGCCGTGCGAGCAAGCTAGACCCACTGCCGCTGTTTGACAATGAAGGCTGCGGAGAGGAGACATCTTTCAACAAACCGAACTTTAACGTCTTTCCACGCGGCCCTGGCGGTGGCGCTTGCCGATCCGTTCCTTTACTCTTCACGTTCCGGATGTCATTGAACCAATCCTCGCCTTCATCCTCCTGCTCCCTGAACCTCTTCTCTAGCCTTTCCTTGTCCTTGTTTTTCCCTCGCTTTCCCACGTCTATGGGAGCACCTGTATCCCACTCGTCCGGTAAACGTGGCCAGCCGACCTCATTCTCTCGCTCCCTCTGCCCGCGTTTTATAGAAACTGGTTCGGCAGCAGGATCATAGAATGGCCCTGACATGACGTTGTGCGAACTAAACGCAGAGTATTCCATAGGAAAGGTTGCTGGATGCGGGAGTTCATCGCAATCCTAAGGTTGTCTGACGTTCAGGAAGACTGGGCAATGTAGATTTCACTCACGTCTCCTAAATGACCCGTGTTCGCGCAATTATAACACCACACCTCCCCGCCAATGTATCCTTCGCGTCCTTCACCAATCCCAAGTTGTTTCTTTTCCTCTCGACTCTGTATGATTAAGATGCGTTCGTCATCGCTCACATACTGGTATATGCGCCAGAGGGTCGGGCATTCCTAGAAATGATATGGTCCAGTCAAAATGGTTTCATATAAAGGTGTGTATTGGTAGTAACATACATTCATATTGTGTTCTGTGGATCCACAGCGATCGCAGTCGCCATGCAAATCAGATGACGCCATATAAGCCGAAAAACGATTGGGGCACGTCTATAACATGTTATGAAAGGAAATAGCACAACACACACGCAGTAATCGTACTTTATTAATGTGACCTTTCATGCCGCAGGTGTAACACGTCTTGCTAATGGGACAGCTTCGTGTAGAGTGCTCGTCACGCGCACCACAGGTCAGACACTAAGGAATTCATGAGTAGTGATGCGCATCCAAGGTTCTATAGCTTACTATCTGTGTGGGACACTCATAGGTCTTATGATCACCTTCTGCGCCACAATTCTTGCATTTGAATATCAAGGGTCCCAATTGATTGGATTCTTCTCCTTCAACTTCAAAATAGCGGACCAGCCCAGGGGCCTTTAAAAAGGTCTTAATGTATACGATATAAAAAACACGACGGAACAGACCTTGCGATCTTCGTAATCGAGGTACTCTATATATTCCTCGTCGTCTGAGCTCAGTTTTGGGGGTGGGAGTACCTCAGCGGGAATTGGTCCGTCATCATGAAAGATTGTAACATGCGATGGTAACAAGAGCCTATCACCATCTTCATTGGATTCCGGAGTAGAACTATCTTCCGCAGCTATGGGGGCAGCTTTGAGATCAATGGTGAAAACAGCAAGTTCGCTGGTGGTAGACGAAGAAACCTGCAGGAGAGGTGACGCAGATCTATGATGAGGCGTGGATTCGTTGAGCTCGTTGTGTTTGTTTCCGATTTCCGGTGAATGAGCCCTTGAAAGCTGGGCGGAACTGCTGATACTATCACTGGCGGGACCGTTGGATGTTTGTCCTTTTTTCCTCTTCCGCTTCTTGTTTTCTTGTGTTCGGTTGCGCCGACCAGGAGAAGTGTCCCCCTGATCAGACGAGATCTCGATAATCTCGGGTCGAGGAGAGACAGTAAGATCGATGATTTCTGGCATCCGGCGAACGAGTGCTGTAGTTGAATGTTGGCGTTGGTCAGTAATCGCTAATGAAAGCCACACGGTCACTTACCTCTTTGTCTAGTCAGCGTGACCTGGCTCACGCTCTCACGCGCTCACGACCCACCACAACGTTCACGGATAGGTTCGTCGTTCGAAACGGACCTGCTTTTAATTATATATGGCCAGGGACAAATTTTGGAAGCAAGACAGTTTTCTCCGCTTGCTCAACTTAAGGACAATCTCCCCGCGTGGATCTTTTTACGTTCGGCGGGGCGCCGAGTCTATGCTCCAGCTTTTCGTGAAACCTTATTGACTCACTTCCATGTAATACAGGTTCGGGACTGTTTGGTTAATTCATACACAGGAGAATGATACCGCATGTACAGAGATGTTCTAACAACGTACAGATTCAAGATATCCTAGCACCGCGTCCTCAGCACTTCCCATCTTGGGATTCGTGTCCGCATAGCATCAACCAGACAAAAATTCAAAAAGCATGAGATGAGATAGTAAACCTCTTGAAAGTATATCTGAACAGCGAGGAGCTCAGCTAGATCCGATCATGAAAAGCTGCCAACGCACCCGAGGAACGCAAGATCTTTCTGTGCCCCACCCGTGTTCGCGCCAGATGCTTCCGCAGGGCTTTGATCAATCTCGTCTGTGGGGAAGTAAGAGGTGTCCGTTATCGAGCGTAGGTTGGGTACGAAGGGAGCGTCGATACGGCGGATGGCATCCCAATCAACTCCATAGAAGAATGGATGATTCCTGATTTGATCTGCATTCAATCGGCGGTCTGGGGAGGTCATAAGTCTAACATACTGTCAACACAATATCCCAGGGTAAAGAGTCCATGCCTCTCACCTGCGAATCAAATCTTCGGCTTCACGGCTCAAGTGAACATCATCCGGGAACGCCAGGTAATGCTGCCACTGCATAATTTTTTGATAGGTGTCGTGTGTCGACTCTGAGCAGAATGGTGGATACCCAACCAGGCACTCGAACATAATTGCCCCAAGCGACCACCAGTCGCACTCATTTCCGTATCCCTTTTGCTGGAATATTTCCGGTGCGATGTAGTCTGGTGTGCCAACAGTGGAATATGCCTGTAAATTGTATCGCATCAGTGCTACTGGGATGCTGATAAGAGTTACATACCAGCTTGCGCCGGTTCGCTTTCCAGGTCGCAATTTGGTCCTTGCTGGACATAGTCAAGTGAATGGCGTTCACCATGACGCTGTTCCGCGCTGCAGTAGCGGGTGACTGAGGATTGCTTGCTGAATCCAATAACCTCTGATAATAACTGGAGTCGTGTTGTTTGTGGAAGCCCGTTGAAAGACCGAAATCGGAGAGTTTGATGTGGCCATCTTTATCTATCAGTATATTGTCAGGCTTGATGTCTCTGTAAAGGAACATCTATAGATGAGTGGATTGGACCAGGAGAAGAGAAATCTGTCCACCTATGGATAAATCCTAGTTTATGAACTGCCTCGATGGCGAGGGTGCACTGTGCGATGTAGAAACGAGTGACATCTTCCGAGAAAGTGTCATACTTGATAAGCATGGTCATGAGATCTCCGCCGGGAAGAAACTCCATGATCAAATACAGCGTTTGAGCATCCTGGAAGGAATAAAAGAGTTGTACAACCCAAGGGGAATTAGATTCTGCGAGGACATCGCGCTCAGCGCGGACATGAGCTAGCTGTGTAGCCATGCAATAACAACTCAGATCATGATTAGCCATTACTCAAGAATGGCACCTACCTGGTCTTTCTTCAGCATCTCCTCTTTCTTGAGGGTTTTCATCGCGTAGATCTTTCCGGTATCGAGTTTCTGAACGAGGCGAACCTACATTTATACACAGAATCAGAATGAGGCGACAGGTAGAATACGAAACTGGCACTGACTTCACCGAACGCGCCTTTCCCGATCACTTTGACCGTCCTGAAGTCGTCCAGACCTAAACGTGTTCGCCGGAGGCGAAGAAATGTTGATTCTTTCTTCCCTAGTTGTTGCAGATGGCGGATCTTCCTCTCGTCCGACATCATGACGTCCGCCTGAAGCTTTCTCTCCAGCTCTACGCGCCTTGCGAGTTCAACATCAACGTATTGCTTGTATTGACCGTGACGTTGTCAACGATGCGTACCTAGTGTTTCGTTCGATTGCGGCGTCTACAGCAACTTTATAGAAGTGCTCGAGCTTCAGTTGCGCAGCTCTGGCTCGCGGAATTGCATCAGCGGAGAAACCGGCAGAGCTTCGCTCAAAATACACATAATCTGCAGGTCTGTCGGAGCTAGTGGCAGTTGACGTCGATGACCGCGTGCTGGTACTTGAGCGCTGCATCATGAGCACAATGACAGGGTAAGTGTTTAGACGATCGTACTGGACTTAGCCGTTTAGTCGCGATGGAAACCGGTGAAATGGCCCCTGAGCCATCACTTATTGTTATACGGACCCCATCCAATAGTACTCCCATCCATCGTCCACATGAATCTATGGTCGACTTCCATTAGACAAGCATTATATTGTCAGTGTTGGAGTTGCAAAACGGGATAGAAGAGTAGCACCATAACCTTCCACCTCTAGTGTACCGTGTTTCTCATGACTGACTCTTCAGCGTACGTATCGATCATGACTGTGTCGCCCTGACCATGTACACTTGGGCTTGCGATGCTGTCGTCGTCACGGCTTTATTTTTCTAGACTCAGCGATGTGCAACAACTCTCCTGGCGAGTCAACATAGCTTGATAATCAGAATAGGATGCAAAGCGAGGGATGTGTTGTGATGTAAAATAGACACGAAAACCAAGGTACGATGCAAATCGCACACGTCGATAAAGCAAGCGCAAATGCAGAACACGACGGTCGAAGAGGAGAGGAGAGGAGCAAAGAAACATCGCAGTCATTAAAGACAAGCGTCCTCGTGTGTTTATCTCTATCTGTGTAAATCGAGTGATCGAGTTGGGGGTTTTGAGACTTTGAAACCAAGCGCGCTCGTGATGTGCTCTGTGCAAGGTGTTTTTTATACGCCCTCGAGCCTCGACACGACTTCGGACACTTTCGACTTGTCCTTGGGCTCACTGTCTGCCTCATCGCCGGGGCCGGCTTCCAAGGCACACCGAGAGCATGTACAGGCGAATCCCCATCCTCGGGCCAGTTCCATCCGTCTCCGACGACGGCAAGCTTGTATGCTCTCATCATCATGTTGAGTGACGTCAACGTATGCGATAGTGACCAGGTCTCCTGCCTTAAGAGCGCGAGTGGCAATGAGATGTAATTCGGATGTGCCGTTGAAGGACGGCCAAGCGGACGGGTAGCACGAGTGGGTGAGCTGTGTACGAGGGGCGCCGCGTCGACATCAGCTTCGTACACGAGATGCGTGGAAAAACCTACGTAGGACGATAGGAAATAGAACCCAGCTCCGACCTGCTTTTGAGTACCATACGGCGTTCGCGTCCTCTCCACATCTTCAGGCCTCGCAGTTGGTGTGGGCTAGACTCGTAAACACGATATCGTAAGTGCGTGTTCACAACCGATGACCGCACATTTACCTTATCATCCCTTCCGCTCTCAAAGCAGACACCGAACGCGTTGTACGCCATCATACCAAGATAGACCGAGAGCCGTTCCTCGGTCGCAAGGTGTTCCAATCCTGGAATCGCAAGTTGCAGCACGGTTTTGAACAACTTGCAACCCTCCTCAGAGGCAGCCACCTCAAGGTAGCGCAATCGCTCGAGGTGGTCATTGAACGTATAGTCCCCACCGTCCGTCAACACCGCATTGGCGTTCGTTAACGGCGAGTGTCCCATGGAAGTTATCATTTGCGCCGTCTCAACGGAGACTTGGCGTGCAATAACACGTGCCATCAGCTCGGGTGCGGCTTTGCCACACTTCTGGATGTATTCCGCGAACGCAGCTTGGGCACGGTCTCTCTCGTCCCTGGAAAAGTTGGCAGCTTCTGGGACCAGATGTTCGGGTAAGGGTGGCTCGAGCGTGAAAAGTATGCCTTGGGAGTAGGTCTTGGCCTTCACATGACAATCCTTCGAGCAATAGACAGAGTTGAAGCGGTCAGAGTCAGGACGGATGGCTGTGCCCCCCTCGATGGAACGCAAGCAGTGACTGCAATGGGTTCCACTGCCTTGAAGATCTACATCGAGAGCGGTGGCGATGGCTTCCTCCTTTGATTTTACAAGCGAAATACATCAAGACTGAGCATTGGGAGAGCTAATGCTTACCTTGTAAATAAGGTCACCAGGTTCGAAATCCTTGGTGCAAACCACGACTTTCTTGCGCATGGTTGCACCAGTAGACTGCCCATTAGCCTCCTGAGGAACGTCGACATTTTGGATGGCAACATTCATCTCTTTGCGGGGGAAACAATTGTAGTAACCTATTTCTCATTATTTAGCTGAGATGCCTTTTCTTCTGAATTAGCAAGGCATACCTTCAGCGCGAGTCTTCACCTACAGGCACGATCGTTTCAAACAGAAGGCGATAATTCAAGCGCATCCAAAGCAAAAGAACAATTCGTATCAGATCATCGCACCGACAACGGATAGAAAGGGTAAGGAGAGATTATAGGGGTGATAGCGAAGGTCAGGGGGTACATGAACGATGGCGGCTACACAGCCTACAGCAGCGTGCACTGCACGTTCAAAATCGTGTGTAAGATCACTCAGTCATATCGCAGGCGTCTGGGTGCCTGGGTCTGTGACCTTGTCCCACTCCTGCGAGGACGCTTCCGAGGGTGGGCCAGAGGGGCTCAACTCGTCATCTTCGTCAGGAATGGAAGCCGATCCCTTCCCCTCGGACAATGGAGGTGAACTCACGTCCAAGTTGACGAGTTGCATTACAAGCTTCGGCACGGGCAGTTAGTATATGAAGCAGCACAACATACAACAATGACCAACCTGGAATACGGGCGGAGAAACACTCTTTTCGTAGACCATGATCAATTCAAGTGGCGAAGGATACACCCGAATCGCGCGGTAGAAGCACAATGCGGCGGGCATATAGAAAGCGGGTCCTGTTGACGCGTAAATAATCACCACTCTCGAGACAGCTCGACTCGACGCACCTTTCACACTCATCGTCTCTCCCATGTTAACCTGCGTCATAAAATACTGGTGCCTCTCGTCGTGGTCAGTAGGGACTTGTTCGCTCCGGATTTTCTCCAAAGCGCTAGTAAGTTCGTTTGAATCGACACCTCCGGTGCTTGCAGATGCTTCCGAGGGTGTTTGACTCTTTTCAACGCGCTTTTTCTCCTTGCCTGGATCACAACCACTCAATCTTATGCTGGCACCGGAAGGAAAACAAGCGTACGAAGTTGTCTGCGGAAGGTAGCATCCGTTCTCCGCCTGTAATCGAAGTACACAGCATAGGCAACGAGACTCCCGACGGCAATGCCGGCGACAGTGAGCATCGTCGTTGACCTAGTCATTTTGAGGCGGAGGGTATCGACGAGGATGAGAGAGAAGACGAGGGAAAGAACGCGAACGTCACCGAGTAAAAATGGTATTTCGAGCGAATTTAAATTACGTAATTATTGATAAGTCGCTTCCTATGCAGAACCAGTATGTAACTTGAGAGAATTGGAGGTTGGACAACATGAGCATCAAATACAGGCTACGACGATACTTTACCCCGCTCGAGTGAACAAAACAGCAACTCGGATGAGAGAGGTTCAGGGGAAGCTCTCGGAACCGTTCACGTGAAATGTTGCGGGGCGTAAACGCGTCGAGGTCCAAAGTTCCCCGGTGCTGACGAGTGCGTTCAGTCGTATCGACGACGGTCTACCCGCGCGGCAAGAGAGCCGTTGAGCACGGCGACGAGGACGAGGACGAGGACGACGGCGGTGGTCGTGGTGGGCACGGATGTAACCGGCCATTGGATATTCTCACGGGTGCTCTCGTTTGGCGTTGAAAGGACGACACGACTTTACACAAGAACTGCCTCATAAGCAGCTCTCGCGGATTCTGCAGGTGGGATCTGGCGGTCGAAATTTACAGAGAAAGCGCCGTCTGGGTTGTCATGAGCGGCGTGGACACTCCGCCATCGTCTTCTCTTACGTCCCATCACGACACCGACACCGACATCCTTGACCATGACCTCTTATCACCCTCCCACCACGCTGTCTTGCCCACACACGACCACCAGGTAGCCCTCGAGCTCGAGCTTGCCTGTCTTGCGCAGTCTGACACCGCCTTGGACGACCCTGCTGCTCATATGGCACTCCAACATTCTCGTGACCACATCTTCGGCGACATCGACCACGTTGGTGACCATGTCAAGGATGACCACATCACAATGGTCGAGGCCGTGGACCCAGCCGTCACCCAGCAAGATTCCCAGCAGCAGTCGCCTGAGTCTTCATTAGAGCTGAAACGTGTCAAGGTGAGCTTCTCTCCTCCTTCTCATCTCCTTCGTGGCATTAGGCCCATATCGGCCCCCGCTTTGCATCATATTCATAACGGCAGAGCCGTCATGCATGCAACGTGTTCAACTCCCCCAGAAAATATTATTCCTTTTATTCAAAATGCCTGCGCCTCCCTCCTGTTCATTTGCATCCCCGCCATTTTCATGACCTCATCAAGCGTCTACTCTGACCGACACTTGTCACCTTCTTCAAAGGTTTACGAACTCGTTGGCTCTCGGTGGGTTGATCAAGGCACCGCGTACTGCGCTGGCCAGCTGGACGACGCCAACCAAGCGTACCTCGTCGCCCGTTCCGAGCTGGACTTTAACAAAATCATCCTCTCAACTGCCATCCGCTCCAATGACGTATATCAGCGGCAACAAGGTATGCACACACCTCCATGCGTTTTGTGTGGGGATTTACGACCTATTGTCTGTGTTGTTCAACACTCATACGGCCTATAGCGAGCTTGATAGTATGGACGGAACCCAACGGAGCCGACTACGCCCTGAGCTTCCAGGATGCCGAAGGATGCGCGGAGGTGTGGAACTTCATTATAGAGGTCCAACGTCACTTGAATTCCGGAGGTCGGTACCGTTTCGCCCTTAGCCCATGCCTCGTTCCGTTTTCTCTTATCTCGCTGACCAATGCATATCTCATCCGAATCTCACCCAGAAGATCAGGGCATTGGCTCATCGTCTCCAGGTGGCGAGCACTCTGCAACCACAGTTAATATTATCCGCACTGGTCATCTGCCCACTCCTCAGCTCGGCAATATACAAGATATCGAGGGCGCGATCAAAACCCTTTCGAGGGGTCAAGCAGTCAAGGAAAAGATATGCGAGTACATACAGCGCGAGGTGAGCCGTATTTTGCAGTCATACATATCCTCGTTGTTGGGCCATATATTGACGAGAGTGACAGCACTATATCAAGGCCCTTATCGATGTCCTGAACATGGCAGAAGACCTCGAGAGCCTAGACAACCTGCATGCCCTATGCAGTCTAATGCAAACCATTCGTGAGTGCAAGATTTATTTCGTTAGTAACACTAACATTATTGTAGTGATGATGAACGACCATGGTATTTACGAGCATATACTCGAGGACGATATTTTCTTTGGTGTGGTCGGAATGCTCGAGTGTACGCTATGCTCTTCTTGTACCTTCTGTGATCTTGACTTTGGCGACATAGATGACCCGGAGTTTCCCACACATAAGGCCAACTATCGTGAATTCCTCCACGTCAATACACACTTCCACCAACCCATTCCAATACGAGATGACCTTATCCGGAAGAAGGTCCACCATACCTACCGCCTCCAGTTCCTCAAAGATGTCGTACTTGCACGCGCGCTCGATGATTCAACCTTCAACGTTTTGAACTCTTGCATCATTTTCAACCAAATAGATATCATCAATCACATTCAAAATGACCCCATCTTCCTCCACGACATAGTCAGGTTGTATGTGAGTGAAGAGGTGCTTGCTGGTCCTACGGAGGACGAAGAAGATGAGGAGGGGGGACCGAAGGGCCCAGGGAGGAAACCTCATGAGAAGATTCCAAATGGACATGGAGGGCGGACGGCTATGCAGTTCTCATTTGGTCCTGCAGGCAACCTCACTGAAAGCGATATTGCATTCCGTCGCGAGGTTGTTGCACTCATTCAACAGCTCTGCGCAATGGGCAAGAATGTCCAGCTACCTGCGCGATTGGCACTCTTCCGGACACTGGTTGACCGAGGGATTTTGTTCGCCGTCCAGTGGGCATTTTCGTTACCTGAAAGGGAAGAGACGTCGAAGAGTGTGGTCAGCCCTGCAGGCGAGATCATGGCTATCTTACTTGATCACGACCTGCATGGCGTTCGTGGACACGTATGCAAACAGGCCGCTGCTCTTGAAAGAGAGAAAGAAGCTGGTCGGTTAGGAGCTGACAAGGCAGAAACACTATTGAAACTAATGTGTCGAGTCATGGTCCAGAGTCGGGACGTGGCAATGCAGTGTCAGATTGGTGACGCGTTGAAAGCTCTGCTAGATGTTTCACAGAACATTGGCGGTCCTGGTGCCACACCTGTAAGTGTGCTCTCTAGAGTCACAGATATGCTACTGACATTTCGACTTAGGCGGCGATCAGTGCGAAAATCTTGGCACGCCCAAAAGATGATCCGGGAACTGAGAGGTTTCTAGACTATTTCTACAAGAATTGCCTAGAGGTCCTATTCAGACCTTACAGCGATATATCAGATTTCAGGAAGCAGACAGGTATGCAAACATTTTGGGAACATCAGGAATGCGGATTAAAGGTGATCATTCCAGATCCGGCTTTGAAGCTCTCGCGAGAGAAGACTAATCTTTTCCTATACTTATCCGACTTGCTTTGCAATTTCGCCCAACAACATGCTTTTCGAAGCCATTTCTATATGCTTTCTTCAAATATATCCGCTCGCGTGGCTACATTACTTGGCGCTCGAGATAAGCACCTTCGGCTGGGTTTGTACCGGCTCTTGTGGGGGTTTCTACGATCTGACGCCTCGACTCTGCCCTAATTACAGTTGCATTCCGATTTTTCCGAATATGCCTTAAGATCAACAACAAGAACTTTCTTGCTCACCTTACGAAACTTGATGTTTTCAAGCCTATCCTGGAACTCACACTGCAAGAGTCACACCGGGACAGCCTACTGAGTGCATCATGTCAAGAGTTCTTTGAGCACATGCGACGGGTAAACTGGACGTCTTCATTATCTCGTATCCAAGCTTACTCCACCCTCTGCAGGAGAACATAAAAGACCTGATTGCCCACTGTATGACAGTTCATGGAGATACTGTCCGTAAGCTCAGTGAAACAACATTGGGTGGGCCACGCTTCTCTGCGTTCATTCGTCGTTGGGAAATCAATGTTGAACCTCCACCCAAGGAGGAGGCCAAGAACAACCGGTAAGTGCAGAGCGGGCTGTAGAGAACATGCTTGCTAACTTGTCACAGAAATTCCATTGATTCGCGTCGTGTAGACCGTAGTGTTGACGCCGAAGAGGAAGAGTACTTCAACGGTGATGACGACGAGGGTGATGCGGCACCTCCATTCATTAGCTCAGCGGCCCTTGCAAATCGCGCCGGTTCCCCACTAAACGCGATCAAGCGTAGACGACGCGTCCCTATTGCTCCGTCCAAACTCCCACGGCCTCAAGGTCTTGTCCTCCCCCGCACACCTCCTCTACCATCTCTCCTGGATTATGGCGACGACGATGACGAGGAAATCGGACCCCCGTCCCCCCCAGAAACATCCCTCCCTGTTACTCCATCAAAAACTGCTTCGAAGGAAAACGCATTCACACCACTTTCTCCTTCCATGGATGTACCGCCAAGCCCACGGCTAGCGCATCGCCAAATCTCTCGACCGTCCTCTATTCCTCGACGACGCAGTCATGAAGAGGATGACAACATTCTAGAATCGCTCCTGCGCCAGAAAGGAAGCCCTTCCTCACCCTCGTTAAGCGAGCCATCCACCAAGCCGAACTCCAAATCCCACTTACCCCCCATGCGGTTGTCCGAAAAACGGCGAAGAGAAAATGACGACGAGGACGAACTGCTGGAGCGTCTCGCTAGCAAACCCAAGCGCACCGATCTCGGCACCCAAAAAAGAGACGAACCGATCGGTGGTCGGGCCGCCGCCATGAAACCGGGCGACGACCCACCCAAACGGATGAAAGTGACGTTACGCCCGTTGGGTATGACTGTCGCACAATCGACGTCGCCGGTCCCTCCAGATCCTGGTGCAAAGGATGGGGATATGGGGTGAATTGTCACGTCATCTTTGGATACGCCACGGGTGCTTACCTGGGAGAGATGCGGGCTGAATAGGGCGTTTTTCTTGTGCACCATCGTGTGTATCCCTACATGGTGTTCTGTTTGAACACCGCTGAGCCGCCATGTATCAGTCTCAATAGTGGTATCAGTTGGTATACAGGATACAGTACCTGCGCTCGGGGTGAAAAGGATCCGATTGTGCTCCGTAGATGCCACCCGTGACGTTGAGCCGGGCTAGTGTATGCTCGAAGCTGAAGGGCTGATGAACATAGCTGCGGGAGAGGGAATTGAACTTATATGACAACGTATTGGGCAGAAAGAAAAAAAAAAGGAAAGAAATTTTTAAAAGACCTGTATCAAGGAGTAACCCCTATCTAGTCCAACCAAAAAAGGTACTGCCCCAGTGAGGCTCGAACTCACGACCTTCCGATAGTCATATAACAGTCGGACGCTGTAACCAACTCAGCCATGGGGCACATAACAACCTGTGTACGTTTTTAAATTTCTACTGGATGGCCGGCTGTCTAGGAGCCCCAGACCAAGTGGCATGTGTGTACCCTACTGCTCCGTCGATTCTCTTATCTCCCCTCCGAGTGTGCCAAATGCTCCTTCTTCCTCCAGAGTGTCAGTTTCTCTGTCCTCTGCCCCACCTCTGGCATGTGGCATCGCCTCCTCATCGTCGTCAGTGTCGGAGCCATGTCCGCCGTCATCATCCTGCTCCATGTTCCCATCCTTTCCCCCAGCTTGATCCCGCCGCCCACCTTGAAACTTCCTCTTTGGTATAACAGCCCAAAACGCTTCTTCCCAATTGCGGGTGTTAATCCATTTCAGGAGGATTTCAAAGACCTGTTCACACGAGCAGTATCACATTAAGCACGGAGTCAGAAGAATCACAGCGGCGTAGAAGGAGGAGCGAAGAGCAGAGGAATAGATGACATCCCCGCTCACACTCGAGTATTTCTTCCGGACTTGCAAACGATATGAACCACTGCGTCTATGAATTGAGAAACGAACCTGGTTGACGGTAAGTACCTTGCGGGTGGCAAGTGAGATGTAACGGCCGATTGGGAGGCGGGCATGACGGATTTGTGAGTCGTTAGCTTTGGTTAAACAGAGATTCTGTGATTGCCTTTACAGTTAGACTGTTGTGTGCAATACATACATAAGGTTGCGAGAATGCGCACTGACCTTGTAACGATTGTGATCACATATTCCACCGATGATATAAGTTTCCCCTTCGTTGAGCTCGAGTAACTCCTCCGAGGAATCAGCGGTTAGATAAACGATCTTCTTGCGATCGGCTTGAGCCGCCAGCGTTGGGCTGCCTTGCGTATTCGCTTCTTCACCGGCTAACTGGGGTTGGGAGGGTTCTGTCCACAATCGGTCATAGCCCTCTTCCCACCACTCCGTCCTTGACCACCTTCTGTAGCCAGCATCATTTATTGCATCTAATCTTTCTCTGGTTCTGCCATTAAGCGAGGTGAATATTAGTACCGAGAATGCTTGCGCGGCATATCTGTTTGCACTGTATGTATACGCCAATTGGGAAGTGAGAGAATTGATCTCCTGTGCTTGGCCGAATCACCCCATGGAGGGACAAGATCAAAGTGAAACACCCACCTTGTCTGACATCAGCTCATCAAAACCCAGATCGACCACGACTCTCGCATTAAATATTTCCATCTCGCCCCCACCATTTATTCTTCGTCTTTTTCGAGAGGTATTTTTGTCAGGATCACCGTTTGCAATGGCCTGGGCTCGTTCACGGCGTTTATTCTTCTTCGCTACCTTTTCGCGTGCGCGTCGTTCAAGCTTGAGTTCGTGGAGCCTCGCGGCTTTTGCGGCACGTTTTTGTGCCTTCTTGGAGATCTGTCCTTGATGGTTTGATGACTCTGTTCCCTGTCCTGCTTTTGGCTGACTGGCAGCATCGACTAGCGGGTGTGTGTCCATGGATGCAAACACGGTGGACTTGGCAAGTAGGAACAGCCGGCGGTCCGGTTTGAGCCGAGAGGTACATGAATTCTTCAGATAGCCGTCGCTGGGAGGTTACTTATTCCCGTCCTCGAGGCATCCTCCATCATATTCCCTCGTTTCCCTGGATCCTCGTCCCTTTGACTCGTCGACATCATTCTCCTGAATCGTTGATTATGGCGACTAGAGTCATTCCTTCTCTCAGGGGACCCTACGAAGTCGTCAAGCCATCCGCAAAACACACTGCGACCGTCATCTTCTTGCATGTATGCTTTCTTCGCCGCATCAGCCTCGCTTTTTCGCCGCCCAGTGTTGCTTACATCCACCTTTGCTCAACAGGGTCTTGGCGATAGTGGCAGTGGTTGGCTTGGAATTGTAAAAATGATCAAAGACGAGTTACCCCATGTCAAGTGGTTGCTTCCCAATGCTCCAAGCCGCAGTATCACTGCCAACCGTGGGTTTGTGATGCCTGGCTGGTTCGATCTGCCCTCGTGGGATTTGGAAGACAAGCATGAAGATCGTGACGGAATGCTCGACTCTGCCCGCACGATCGACAAGTATATCCAGGACGAGATCAACGCTGGTATACCGGCCGAACGCATTGTCGTTGGTGGATTCAGTCAGGGCGGGTCCATGTCGCTTTTAGCAGGACTGACGGCCCGAAGGGAGGACGGACTATTCGGAGGAAAGTATGGTTGGAAGCTCGGTGGAGTGGCCGTGCTGAGCGGTTGGGTACCACTGCGGGATACGTTTCCAAAAGTTGCCCTTACTCCCTGCCATGCGCGGGATAATACTAACCAACTTTCTCAGATGGCTTCCCCCCACTCGACCACGACACCAATACTCATGTGTCACGGCACTGCTGATACCGTTGTGCCCTACAATTTGGGCCAGAGTGCGAATAGAATACTCACCAACGACCTGGGTCTACCCGCTCTCGAGAATTTGACACTCTCAATGTTAATTCCGCCGAGCGGCTACTCGCCAGGCGAGGGCAGACTGGGCGCGGCAGGATTAAGTTTCAGGTCCTACAGATCAGCTGGGCACGAGGCATGCGAACGAACACTTGAGGACCTCAAAGAGTTCTTAAAGCATGTGCTCCTCCAGTGACTAACCCTCAAAGAATTTTCCTCTTCAAGGCGGGGGACTAAATTACGGAAATAAAGTTTTTTTTTTGTAGCGCAACTGTGTCTTGATTTCTTGGTGCTTTTATGTTGGTCATAGCCAGTGTACAGTTATAATTATAATAGCCTGACTAGGATGGCCTATTACTTGCCCAAATATTCTCGGGCAATGCATCGACATCTCCAGCATTTACCTTGTACTTTTAGAGCCTGAAAGATGTGGAATGAGCTTTCCTGGGAACATTGTTTGAATGCACTCGCATACGATGAGCGAGGAAATTCCAAAGCGAATCGACTCGATCCCCAAGGGGATTCATTGAAAAAAAAAAAAAAAAGACGTGGGATCTCGGTGAACGACCGTACTGTGTGCGATACGCACCATTACCATCAGACACCACGCATGACACACGAGGTTGTACGTCACAAGAACCGGCCAGTAATTCACCATGCCACTATAACAGTGGTTCACTTACCGAAGTGTACGCGTCCCTATCGTGGCGGCAGCTCCTAATTCAAAGCACATCTTTGAGACTGGTTTGCGCGGAACCACGTTCAAGAGGTTTAGTTTGGGTCAATGAAGGTTTCCATCCAATCTTAGTGACGGAAGGATAAGAGGGATGGTTATGAAGAAGGGGTGAATACGTACCATGTATATTACTTGGAATGTTGCTGGGATCGAACCATCTTCATTACCGTGTAGCTCTGTACGTGAACAAGTGAATATATGTACGGGAATTGAAAGGACAGTTTGACATTACCTTGATAGATGGCAGAAGCTGCGGCCAATGTGTCCCGATGCATGATGTGTCGCCTGATTAACAATCCTCAGATTCGTGGGGATAGAACCATAAAAGAAAACTAAGTGAAATACAGACCTTCCAAGGATGGAATTTCCCTCGCCCATATCTTTGAGATCCTCGATGAGCTCCCACATCGAGGGGTAACCGACGCGCACTTCATCTGTGTCAATCGTGAGTAGTGTAAATCCGGCGCGACTGAGGAGGTTTGAAATGTCCCTTGTATCTGAGTAGGTAGGTCAACACCGGAAATCATAGGCAGTAAGACTGTCAGACCTGTCATAGGTGACACGTGCGGAGATATCCCCCCCTCGCGGTCGACCTCCGCGAGTTGAAGGGCCGATCTAAGTTCAAAGAGGGTTTCTCCTCCGAACATTGCACCTAGGAACAAGCCATCGGGTTTCAAAACTTCTTTGATTTGAACAAGGACACCTAGAGACAAAAGAGAATAAAAGAGCATCAGAGAGAGGACGGATGCACGACCCTGAAGACACACTTGGTAAATCATTGACCCAGTGGAGACTGAGACAAGAAACAATTGCTTCAGAAGAATTCCGCGGCAGTATCTCGAGTAAATTCTCTTCGTCTCCTTGGACCCGCTCCAGTTGAACTGCAGGTTCAATCAGTGAAAGGAGCATGAAAACTCTATAATATACCCTGAAACTCATTGTCTGGGTCCCTGTTAAGCGTCTGTTCTGTGATAACGCAAGGTTATATGCACAAACCATACGGTATTATTAGCACGAACCACTCGAATCTATCATGATAACTTTGCGGGCCTTGTCGGGCTCCAACAATTTGGATAAATGTCCAGGCCCGGAGCCAAGATCGACGATTGTATCAAACTTCCTTTTGATGTCCTATTCGACAACCAAGTAGTTAGCCCGTGCTTTCACGACGCAAGCCATATAGACACATCACCAACAAGCGCTCCATCAACCTGTCTGCAACTTCGTCTCGGACATAGTCTACAGTTCTGCTTCGCTCACCTCCGTGTCTGCTGGCTGCGCGATCCTTTTGTGTTCGCTTCGCGGCACGGTCAAACACTTGGTATACCGAGACGGTAGGCGCTGTGAACGACGCCTGCGAAGCATATGCACGGACTAGACGACGCGGCGCGACGCGGAGAAGAGACATGGTACCGTGGGAAGCGTGACACAGACGCATGGCATAAACGCGCTTGGAATGAAAGCGACCTGTGGTTCACCACCATGGACAGTGGCGGTAGAGACCCTCCCACCAGCGATCAAAATCAGAAAGAATCGTCCATCTCGCTTGCCGCATCTTCCATGATCAATGCCTCAGACGTGATCACCCAAGAGGTATACCAAGCGAACCTGAAGCGGATTCAGGAAGTCAAGGAGATGGTTCAGAGGCTCGAGATGAACAACGAAACTGCACACAAGAACTTTCTTATTGATCAGCTCGAGAAACGCGCAAAGGACGGGCGCGAAGCGGAGTAAGTCATTTCCCCTCCTCTCCACATGTGATGAAACTGAATTTGGTGGCGCGCACTCAGAGACATGCTGACGCGGTTAAGAAACCAACCGGGATTGTAGGTATCCTCTTGTCAGCCTTGAGCAGTCCCTCATATGTCGATAGTTCTGAAACAGTCCAGTTTACCAACAATGTTCCAAGCGACAGACCAGAGGTCATATTGCCCATAACCGCAACCCTCGTAGAAGTGCCGGAGTCACATTCTTATCGTTCGGTAATGCCGCTTCCTTAGCCTCACTCTGCATCCACTCACGTCGCACGACCTTGTTTCAGCACCCCTCATCAGCCCCTACAGCTACCTCCCATCCGCCTCAAACTGTACGACAAGCCCGCCCTGCTAAGCACCAATGGAGTCTTTCGCCCCAAGCTCACCAAGGTCAATCATTTACCCCAGGCGCGTTCCGGTACTACATGCCTTCGCCTACGGTCCACCACCCCCTTCAGCACAGTGCGGCGCCACGTTCCGAAGCCCCTGTCGACCCAGGACATACGCAAAATGTGCCACCACAATCTAGGGTACACAACACACTAACACATCAGACGGGGTTTCAACCAAGACAAATGCAGGCTCAACAACATTCACAGTCCTGGGGTACTTCTCCACATCAAGTTATTGCCCTGCCGCCCGCCGATACTCCTGGTGCGTCCAACACCGGATGCGCAAAGGTGTTTCAGTCGCTAATAGATAGCGTGGCAGCCCCAGGATACCACACTTCACCAGCGGGATGGATCGGGACCGCACCTGCTGGTGGCCTGAGCACTGGTTCCGATTCGACGCACCGTGAACCAGGCTTCCCGACGCAATTCACTGCGTCTCGACCCCCAACTACCACTCATAACCAACCACAGAACCCACCATCAGTTGCCTCCACCTCTCAGGTGCAAGTGCCACTCCAAGGTATCCCTGCAGGACCGGCGAAGACTCCCTCCGGCCAGCCCCCTCCTACCCGATCCCACCCAACGCGACCTGATCATCAGTCTCAATCCGTTTCTACAGCAGTCTCAGAACCAGTAACTATCTCAGAGCTCCAGCGGCCTCACAAACCACCGCAACAACTTCAACAGCATCAGCAGCAAACCCGGCAACCCAGACCCTATCCTCAACGACTTCCACAACCTCCGCTGCAACCTCGACAGCATTCCCAGCAACCTCAACCACAGCCCCAACGACCTCCACAACCTCCGCTACAGCCTCAGCAACATCCCCCGCAATCTCAAGCCCGGGTTCTGTCTCAGCGAGCTCTTCAGCCGCCTGAAACGCATTCACAAATCCCTCCACAATCAGCCGATCGCATACCTTCTACTAGTGTCTCCCAACCCCAAAATCAATCCTCACAGGTCCGTGATTCACTGCCTGTCGACGCCTCACCTTGAATCTCACAAACACAACTACAGCCGACTATCGTGCAAGAGCAAGCACGACAGCGAGGCGCACTACCTCGCGCGGATCGAGCGACGTTCATTAGAGTCTTCCAGATGGCTGTCCAGGTCGGTACTTCGTTTGATATTCGATGTTTTTTTCACATCATTCCTACAGAGCGGAATTTTGCGACTCAAAGCTTTCTGGTTTCACGCAAAAGCCTCCGGCATAAGTGATGAGTGGTTCAGCGCAGCCATTAATTCTCTACCTCCGGATGTATGGCAATCTATCTTGGCGCAGGTCAATCAATCAGGTCCTACCCTTGATACCTCGCTACCCGAAAATGCACCTCAGCAACAAGCGTCAACGATTCCCAGCTCAAATTCGCCAGCGATCAGTACACTGCCACCTCCGACCGTCACCCCCCAGGTCCAAACAACGCCTGTCATTCAACAGGCGACTAAACCTAGTACCTCCACAGAAGGGATGATCACCCACTCTGCATCAGGGCAGGGTTTTGGACCGTACACTGCACAATTGCAATACTATGCAGAACAAGCGACAAAATTAGCGCACTCCACTACACAAGTGGCGAGTATTCCAACAATACCTCCAGCGAATATCGCTCCGACGCAGACGACGGTTGCAACTCCTAAACGGGATGTGCCACAAGCTCAAGTTAACATGAGGACACCTAGAGACGCGAGCAAGTCGAGATTGGCGAGAGATATCTTGCGCTCGCTCGGGAAGATAGTGCCGAACCCTGATCAGGAGACTGGAGGCAAGCCAACGGAAAAAGCTAATAACCATGAAGGTGACCAACTACATGAGGTCACCCCCTCACGACCAGTCTCCCGCGTGGCTTCTCCACAACCTCCAGTAGTTCCAGCAGCGACGAGTTTTGTTGATACTGGTTCTCCCTTGATAACTTCCGAAAAATCAAATGCACAAGGCGAGCAACAGCGTGTCGCCTCCCCAAGTCCATCGACAGCAAAGTCAGTGTTGAAAGAGACACACGGAGAGGCTGCTGTCATTGAAGGGCCAATCATGATTGACCTCACGTTAGAAGATTCGGACGAATCCGTAGACGCAAATGAACAGGATCCCACCTTCCCGATTCAGCCCTCCGCTACCGCCGCCACATCATCACAGCCAGCGTCTCCTACTAATACCACGAACCATACTCCTCTGTTGGAGAATCTCTCCTTGGAAGAATCGGCTGTTAACATTGCAGCTGACGGTGGCAACGCAGATGTGCGTATGTACAGCCCGCCTTTATCACTCGCCGAAGAGAATATGCATTCCGAACTTTTGTATCCCCCACCTGGCAGTACGGAGTCGGCATCACCAAGTTTCGAACAATTGCCACGTGAAGCAAGTGAGCACCCGATAGATGGCCAGCTACCACTCTTCTTGCCTTCTCCACCTGTTTCGCCAGCACATACCGAGCCACCCGAAACGGACCTCGAGACGATTAATGACGAAGGCGAAAGTAGGCCTTCCCTCAAACGACGCTCTGTCGATGTCGACGTGATGGGAATTGACACAGGGTTGGTGATACCACCACATGTCAGAAAACGACGGAAGCAACAAGTATACGTGCTCATTCCACCAGCACCGCTCTATGTCAAAAAAGCGATCAAGAAGATGAAGGAACGCATGATACGAGAGGGTAGAGATTCTGACTTGGAAGAGGAGGGGGAAGATGAAGAGCGTATGAGAGCATTCTTCGCTTCCGCTGATCTCTAGCTCATTTTACCACAGTTCAATATAGTCATCTGGAACAGCTGTTGATTGAAGAATCCAGGTCACGGTTATTAGAGCGGCGGTGCCGGTGGTTGAGTTGTGGTGCGATTTTGAATTGTGCGGCCAACCTGCTTGCACATGTAAAAAAGCATGCTCGTGAACAAGACTCGCAGGTAGGGTCGTGCTTACGTGGATGGGATTGACTGAGTTAACATGACTATTTTTAGGCTCCGTTCCTTTGTCGCTGGGCTAGTTGTCAGAGACAGTTTAGTATGGAACAAGAACGTGATGTACACCTCGAAAAACATACGATGAGACCTCTGCCGTGTCCCTTTTCAGGTGAAAAGACTTTCTCAAGAGATTCATCTCCGTTGACGTCGGCTCCTAGGTTGCGACGAACAGTTTGACAAGCCCGTTGAAGTGATGCTACACGAGGTGCAACACCAGAAAGCGGACCGTAGGGAGCCCATGATACACAAGCCAACGTGCCAGCCAATTGTGCCCGCTATCCCAGCTCGATTGGGTCCGCCACCACAGCGGCTTCCGTCTCACCGTGTGACACCAAGACGTGTCGTCAAGTGCCGAATATCTGCTGATAGACATGCTACCGTGGGGCCATGGGTACGCATCGCTCCGTCTTGGGGGCACGTCTTTCCGGATCTCACTCGATGTTATGATTCTAGGTCTTCTGGAATATATTTAGCCCAGTTGACCTCAACATGAGAAAACAGAATGCATCTATGCGTTCTCGTCCAACGCGTCAACCTATCAGCTATGAATTAAATAACGCGGACCCTCGACGTGATGACTACGACTTTTTGCTGGCGCTTTCGTCCTATCCTGCAAAGAACCCACAACTGGATGATCTCGACTCTACCCTGGTTACGATGAGTGCCGCACGAGGTCTGACGCTTTGGGGATCTGGGTCTAGCGCAAATAGTGCAGCAGGATCTGCCACATCTGAAGAATCCATGAGCGCGGTATCGGTTACCCTGGCTGTGGACGCTGCGGTGCCGAGTTCTGTGACAGAGGAAACCAAGGAAGGCAAGTCAGACGGAAGTGAAGTCGCAGCGACCACAAGAAGGGATAGTATAGCCGTGGATCCACGGCAGTCTGGCGAGTCGATGGCTATGAGTGAGGACGGCCCAAGATTAGGGGAGATTAGATAGGGCTATCATTACTGTAATCTTGTTTCCAAGCACTCTTGGCTTTTAATAACTCCTTTATTTATTTTTTTGACAAGTGGAACACATGACAGTGAGACGTTTTGGCCTGAAATGACAGTGTGTGACGGGGGCGTCGCTTAAGTTAGCCATACATTCACCAGCGATCCCGGTCTTTTCCTCGTCAAGTACAGCGACTCCTAGCAACGGTGCTCAGTCACCACGCACAATGCCTAGCTCGTTTGGTGAACACGGCAACAAGCGCTCATTAGCGCACGACGACTTCTCAGTTCCACCATCCTACATTTCTCCCCGCTCCGCAGACGTTATCCTCTCCGACGTGCGTCCCACAAAGCTCTCGACCGATGCTCTCAACTCTATCAACGCGTTTCTTGACGAACTATTGCATACTATCCTCGGTGCTGCGCGCGCACTAACGACCACGCAGCTCAGAGCTAGCCTGCACAAAGTGTTGCCCACCACCTTGGGCAAGGAGGCCGTGCTGGAGGCGGAATTGGAGCTCAGGGCATACTGGGAGCGTACAGGCGGTATACCAGGATCAGGCTCGTCTCTGGTGGTCATTGAGGATAGTGCATTCAATCTCCAATGGACATTCGAGGTGGGTGTGGCTTCCCTTTCACGTGTGTTCTCCACAGGTGTTTCAGGCTCATCGAACGCTCATCGAACACAACCGTTACAGCTCCTGCGCCTCAAGTGTGAGGCGTACTCGACCCTGAGCGACACTGACGAGAATTCGGATGCCGAAGCTCGCTTATTTCAGCGTATGAGCGTAGAGGGCGTTCCTCCCCCTAAGCAGACGCTCCTCGCCCCTGCTTCTTTGTATTTAACTGCGATCATCGAGTGAGCATAACCAATTGCAGGCTAGACTGGATCATCCATTTTTGCTGACGGGGTGTCACATCGATGTCATGGATGGTTTCAGGTCGATCTGCGAGTAAGTGGGGCGAAGTTGGTACAGGTTATGACGCTGATATTTTTCATAGACACATTGTCTCGAATGTCGGTCGCGTCGCTGCTCGGGACAGCAGTCGAGCGATTGCAAATGGGCAGGATTTGTTCACTGCGCTCTGTGAGGATAGTTCTATTTACGGACTTTTTAAAAACATGTCAGGTGAGCTGGGCATTGTTGTCATATTTGTTAATCCTTTTTGAATTGACATTTTTATTTTGTAAGTTTATGGCCAAATTGAGGCACTTTCGAAATTGCCAAGATCCAGGTCGAATATGTCAGTCGCACAAGAGAATGATGGCATTCGCAATGGATCCATCCACCAATCCCGTACTCGCCTCTCTTCCGAGTCCGTCAGTAATGCACCCACATCGACTTCTCAGTCTTCTAGACCCTCACTCGACAAGTCACGAGCCGTCAAAAAGTTATATAACAAAGTTTCACAGGATTTCATCAATGGAAGCGATCCTGGACATCGAAAAATAGATTCCTTTGCGAGTGCCAACACAAAACAGTCCTTCGCGAGCAAGGGTGACAGGTCTCCCATATCGCCCACTTTTAGTGTATGTCATTCTCCTTCCATTCCTTCCCATCCCCCGTCCCCCATCCCTAATCCTCTTCTCTCTCAAGGAGGATACGCGTTCCCAGGAGTTTGACGACATGATGAGATCAGGGTCGACGGTGAAGGTTTCATTGACTCCAGACCGACTGCGCACCATGGAGGTACGTACGCTGTAGTCACCTCACTATTGTTGTTTCATGTTGACACCGCCGGCATCAGGTGCTGAACAAAGAAAAAGCACGCACGAATAGTCGGCAAAAGGCGCCTCTAAAGACTGAAAAGTCTAATGGCATCGACACACCCCCATCCCATTCCTCCCCAGAGCAAGCCAAGCATACGAGCAGGCCAACTCCAACTATCCGTCGCGTGGGCTCCGTCGTCGGCAGCGAAGACGATCGTTTAACTCAGAAACCACCGCCGACCTCGCGGCCTCGACAACTGAGTGCAGCAACCGCCTCAGGTTCCGCCCTCTCCTTCACCCGTGTCCGGACATCCTCAACGACCACAGACCCCTCCACAACACTGTCGAACATGTTTTTAAACAAACATACGCTCTCAGAATCAAACTCTGGCCTTTTTGATCAGCGCTCAGCCTCCGGCTCTATACCCAGGAGAAAGGCACCCCCACATGAACTGGATCTTAATGTTTCTCAGCCACCGCGCGCGCGAACTGTAGCGCGCAGTCGAGAGTCACTCGATCTGGAAGATGTCATGGCGGGTTCGGATGATGATGGTATGGGAGAGTCGAAGCCTTTCGCTCCCCCTAGGCAACATGAGCGGCAACGTGGGCTCTCGGCCACCACCAAGGAGTTAATTGCTTTCCTCGCCGAAGGTCCCCCAGAATTAACTCCAAGCGAAAATCCCCTTTCTCCGCTCTCCCCGACGCGCAAGAAATCTGGTCGGTTACAGAAGATGATATCCAGAATCACTTTGGCTAGTGACGTTGTCAAACCCCCTCGCAAATTGACTGTTGGGTCTGGAGATGCTTCAAGCAAGTCCATGACCAACCTTTCACCCCTTGCTAATCGGCCTGTTCCACCTCGTTATCCCACCTCTGGTCCACCCTCTGCAGCTTCTTCAGAACGTGGTTCTGCGGACCAAGCGGGAACATACCCCCGTCAGCGAGTACAATCATATGCTCAAAAGCCACTCCCTACCTGGGACGGCAAGTCTATGGAAGGGGAAGCACCAGCCCATGCCAACCCTTCTCTCTCCCCTAGAATGGAAGAAGTTCCTCTGGTTACCTCCATTCCTGTTCCAACGATATCTCAGAAGGCCTTGGAGACTGATATCTCCCAACCTGCTCGGCCTATCGAGTCTCCGCCTTCGCCAACCTTATCTTCACTTCCAACTACTTCCGTCACCGTGCCCGTACGGGTCGAAGCCGCAGATGCAACTCCAACGCCCGCAGTGCAACGCCCGCCTTCGCCTCCACCTCCGCCTCCGGTAGAACCCCGGCGCATGTCTTCTAAGACGGCTTCTCTGCACCAGAAAGTTGCATCGCCGCCTGCTTCACAGACACCGACACCAACACCATCTGTACCTGAACATGCTCGCGAGATGCGGACGATGCTCGAGCATGCCACGAGTGCTGCCGAATGCCGCATCCTCGTGGACATGTTTTTGGCCCGTAGTAAGCTCGTTGGGGATGTGGCCGATTTGCGAACACTCGCTGATCCACCGCTTCCACGAGATTCTGGTGCAAATGGGTTGGAAAAAACGATTGTTGAAATGTTCCTTGGAGAGGGTGAACTTGATGTTCAGTATAAACCATCACTTAATTGCTGTAGCACAGAGCCAACTGAAACCCCGCTCAACGCTGCGGATGCTACTTCTTCCATCTGATCAGCCAACAGACCAGTGGAGTCCAGCGAATCCCGTTGAGATACCTTCCACTTTTCGCTTCTGGAGTCTGGATTCTCTTGGTGATTTTGTCTCTCACTATATACGTTTATCGAATCATACTACTCCGTCCATCCATTATCCCATCGAGCTTGCTGTCGCGTTCGTACCATTTCCTTACCGTTGTGCGTCGGGTTTAGTTCACGAATACCATCGACGACGGTCTTATAACCCGATCGAGCAAGAAATGCGACTTCAACATCAGGGCATAACCAGCGCTGCGGCGTGTTTGGTTACTCGACCTCCAGCGCGACCGCAATGCCCATGGCTGCCAATTCGGCACACAGGTAACGAAATACATATGGGACCGCCACCACGTCCATGTCGCCCCCTTTTCTGGAGGAACCGAGCACGTGCGCAGTAGGTATGGCTACCGCGACTTCGGGGGCAGGTCCTCTGTCTGGATTTTGGCCGGTAGCCAATGCTCTTCGCGCCCGCTCGCCCTCTTCCTCGGCAGCAACACGGCAGACTCTACAATATTCGCCGCCGGGGCCTGCTGCTCTCATAGCGTCAGTCGTCGATATCTCTCCTAGACTGATATCGTCGTAGCCCAGCGAGATGATGCTACCACATGTCCGACACACCCATGCAGTAGAGTAGTCGGAGCAGTTCATGAGACGGTCTTGTAAGAGGAACGAGGTGCCGTGTGCAATCAGCGCATCACGTTCCATCTCTCCGAAACGAATACCACCCGCACGTTTGCGACCCTATTCGGCCCACGACGTCCGTTGTCAGTCGCAAGTCCCCAACGGATCAATAAAGGCGCAGGAAACGTACCTTGACGGGCTGACGCGTGAGGGCATCGACGGGGCCCGTCGTTCGTACTTGGAACTTGTCGAGAACCATGTGACGGAGACGTTGGTAATACACGACGCCAATGTAGATGTCCGCTGCGAATTCCTCGCCGGTGATGCCAGAATACATGGGTTCGTTGCCATAATAGTTATATCCTGCTGCGAGGAGTTGTTCGCCGAAGTAATCGATCGCCCTGTCTTCTTCCGAGAACCTGCGTTGAGTCTGGTTAGTGTGGAGTTGGGCAGGATATTGGAAAATAGGCTCGAACTCGAATGGTGTTGCATCCTGAGCTAGGCCGTGCATAGCACCGGCTTTTCCGGCCAAACTCTCGACCAACATTCCGATCGTCATTCGACTCGGGAAAGCGTGTGGGTTGATGATCACATCGGGTTGCAGCCCGCTTTCTGTGAAGGGCATATCAATCGCTGGCCATTTTTGTGAACAGACACCCTTTTGACCGTGACGGGAGGAAAACTTGTCTCCAATCACAGGCGAGCGCGTGATGCGAAGGGTGACATGTACTTTTTGGAGTTCTGTGTCGCCCGTGTCAGAACCTATGATAGACGTCAGTGCTGTGTAGAGAGGTATAGATTAAATAGAACGGTTTGCGTACCGAGCAACCGAACTTGGTCTACGATGCCCTGCTCATCCCCCTTGTACTTCACAAACCTGGTGCGACCAGTCGTGTCGTCCACGTACGCCGCAATTGGATCTCCCGCATCCAACTTGGTACCTACGTAAGGCAACCCATCCCTATCCAAAAAGTGCATACACGTGTGTTGTCGGTCACCTTCTTCCGTCCTGATATCATGACCGAGACCAAAATGAAGCGTAGCAGCGGAATTCGACTTGGATGAACTACGCATGTCTTTGAGGTCGACAATCTGTGACTTGTAGACGGTTCCATAGGCGAAGCCGCGTTCGTGAGCGGATTTATTGAGGATCATGGCGTCTTCCATGTCGTAACCTGTATAGGAAATCACTGCAACGACGGCGTTGGTGCCGTTGGGGAAGGCGTCCATGGCATAGCTGTTGTGTAGATGGGGACGGACGACGGGAGTCTGACCTGTCTGGAGACGGTAAAGTTTGTTGTCCGTTCGGTGTTGGAAAGCGGTAGATGGTGTCCCCATAGTTTGTTTAGCCATCTAAACCCCAACGATCGGTATTACCGTACAACAACTTTCGGACAACACGTACCTGACATTGATAGATGTTACGAGGACTCTATGGTACTTGTTGGTGAATGCGCGGGTTGATGATAGGCACTCAACTTACCTGGTTAAAATCGGAAAATGGCGTCAAATTCGCGAGGATCGAAAGGAAATTCGTTGGTGCGTGTTCCACATGTGTCGTGACACCAGGCTCGATCTCATCCAGCTTCACCGCAATATTCATATACACCTGCTCAAAGGGTCCAACTTGATCGTCTTTTCCATTGACCAGGAACTTGACAGGCCTCATCATTCGCGCCCTTGAAGAAAACAGGAACAAACCAGGGTACTGTCCACCTTTCGACTCTGGAACGAAACCAATTTCAAGATCGAGTGGGACCTTGTGAGTCCCCTCTGTTTTCCATATCCTCAAATTCTCTGCCAATTGCTTTGCAATACCGGGCCGAGCCCAGCCAATAACGCGGCCATCGAGTTGAACACAGAGATTTTTGCGACCGTCTACCGAGGACGAGAAAGGTTGTGTCATGCCGTGAGCGGCGAGGAGCCCGGGAATGTGAGTGACAGAGAGAGGGGTAGTGATGATGCGACAAGTTCGGGAGAGGTGGTTTAGGAGACCACATGGGGTACCATCAGGTGTGTGGACGGGACAAAGAAAGCCTATTAAGATGATTATCTGCTCGGGTACTAACGTGGTTAGACACACATACTCACCCCATGCTTCTGGGAGAAGCTTTCGCACAGCAGTTGTTTTGAGTTCTGCAAAGAATGCGCCACGGTGTATGCATCTAAAATGGCTGATGTAGCGTGACCAGTTGAGTTTTTCTGCGACTATAGTGAAACCTGAGGCCTGTTGTAGGTCGAGACCCGAGGGAGAAATCAAGTTTCCAGTCGCAAGGAAATTGGACATCCTTGACCCAATGTCCCAGTTGACCTTCTGAATAACTTTCGTGATGTACCGCTCTGCGCCAACCGTGAATTTCGGACGATGAAGTGTAAAGTGACAACCCACTATCCAAGAAGTCGGGTGGAGGTTCAGCTCTTCGGACATCTGTGGCGATTTGATTACGAACTTGATTGAGAACCTCCTCAAGGCGTTCTTTAAGGATCATGCCATACAAGTATCCCGGGAGGAGGACCTCTTGGTGTTGTGGTGAATCTGGGTTGTCTGCTGAGCATGATCCAGACACCAACGCATACAGCTTGCGCAGCATGTAGCTGAGCCTGAAGTCAGCGGTCATCAATACCAATATGAGGAAACTCACACCAGCATCCGGAATTTATCACGAGGCTCTTCAAGATGGACCAAGACCATCTTTCGGATCAACCACGCACCGAGTATTCGGTTGTTCCAGTCCTCCGGCATGCCCAATACAACACGGAATTTATCACCCAAATATTCGAGACACTGATCCCCCGTGTACAGACTGTACATTTTGAAGCTACGCAGGAGTAACTCCACGCGATCGGTCAAGAAGGTGTTCTCGTAATCTTGCATCGTGACGTGTTCGAATATCTCTCGGTCGGAAGCACCGATGAGTGCTTTGAGAATCAACATGATGGGAATGACGTATTCCTGTTTTCGCCAGCTGAAGCGGAGCGTAGCACTCCCGTTGGAGAGGTAGTGGAGGGTATTGGTGACACTAGACTGGTCAGGTCTGGCGCAACGGATTTGGACGGCATACTGGGTATAAGATGGACCACGGTTAGTAAAGGAGGGGCGGAGGAGAGATATGACATGGTTGCGACGGGGAAGAATAAGGTATCGGATAAGCCTCTCGTTTCCATTGATGATGAAATAACCACCGAATTCCTCCGGTTCTTCATGTCGCCGAACAAGCTCGGAAGACGGAAGACCACGTAAGTTGCATCGAATCGACTAAGACAAGTCAGATAACCGATACGCATGGATGAAGGATGTGACTCTCACTCGGACCATGATTGGGACGAGGCCGCAATCTCGCATAACACATTGGTCTGGATGTATATCCTCGTTTATTGTCCAGCATATCTTGGCCTGCATGCGACCCCTATAGGACGTGAGTCGTTCACGGGCCTGGCATGGTAATCCAAATCAGAAAACGACCTGAGACACAAAGGGGTTGCAAACACCTCTGAAGGGTAAACTCTCCGTTCCGTACTCCAAGTATCGCGATCTGGGACTCTGGGAGGTGCAATTGATACCTCGTCGATCCAAACTGAAGACATTGCATATCATGAAGCGTGTCTCTAACTGGATGTAGTAAACTCACTGCTCAGGCGATTACCCCACCCTGCCTGGCCGCTTTCCGTGCCAATTTGTCCGGTCCCATCAAATACGACACGTTCTCCTATATCTTTAAGGCCAATTGATAGCAACCCCTTCCCGTCACCATCGCCCTTGGGCAGCCCGGAATCGTCAAAGAGAGCGTTGAAAGACTCAATATGGGGAACGACAAATTCATTGAGAATTGGGTACGTGGATGAATTTTTTGGCGGTTTTTTGAAAGATTCCTCGCGTTCGATCGTGTTAAACGTAGGTTTTCGTTTCTGGCCGTCCGCCTTGCCTGGCATCGCGACGTCCACCACCTTGTTCGCTGTCGCAGCGCGAGGCCAATTTTTGGTGCAATATAATCGTGGGAACTACATACCAAATACGCGCGCGATCGGAACTTGAAACATTCAAACTCAGCGCCCAAGTCGCTCGCGCACAACCTTTGGGGACGTCAGCGACGACGAGCGGCCCATATTGTATCTTGTTTCATCGCAATGTTTGGATCGAACACGGTGCAATCTTCCTGGGCTAACCCTCAGCAGAACCCTCAGCAGACTCAAGGTTCCGCTTTTGGCCAACCAAGCGCTTTCGGAAGCGGGGGTAAGACAAGTCATTTACAACCTTGTTCTTCTCGCACCTTAAACCACCGAGTACAGCTTTTGGTTCAACCAACGCATTTGGCCAGCAACAGCAACCAGCAGCGAACCCAATGTTTGGAAACCTTGGAACGAGTAACACTGGAACTTCTGCCTTTGGTTCGTTTACTCTTCCATATATCTTGTGCGATTCTGGTACTCACACAGCATCCAACTTTTAGGTGCATTTGGTCAAAATGCCGCTGCCTCCACAGCGAATTCTGCTTTCGGCGCTCCTAAACCAGCCACTGGATTTGGTGCATTCGGTGGAGGTACTTCTGCGTTTGGTGCGGGTGCGGGTGCGGGTGCATTCGGCGGGACTGCTGCTGCTGGGACATCGGGAACAAATGTTTTCGGACCCACCGCCCCAAGCACGGGGAGCTCTTTTAATGCTGGTGGTTCGCTTTTCGCGCAGCCAAAGCCCGCGACGACCTTTGGTGCCACTCCTGCGTGTATGTCGTTATCATATTTATGAGACCTCATCCCAGCTCATACCTTCCAATAGCGAGTACAGATGCCAATCCACCACCTGTGACGACAGGCACGTCTACACCAGCTTATTCTGTCTTCAGCGAAAAGGATCCTTCAAACCCAAGTACCATCCTCCAATACCAAACCATTACAGCTACTCCAGCCTATAGGGGTACATCTTTAGAGGTAGGTCAATGGAAATCGACATTTTACTTCCCATCGGCCCGCGGTTGCTGAGTGTAGCGAATTAGGAATTACGCTCGCAAGACTATCAACAAAATCGCAAGACAGCTGGTGCATTTAGCCAAACGTCATTTGGAACTCCTGCCACACAAACAGCCAATCTTTTTGGGGCACCAACCACTACCCAACAGCCTACGACTGGTTCGATATTCGGGGGTGCTACTACCGGCTCATTTGCAACCAACACGACCCAACCTGCTACGGGGGCATTTGGAACCTTTGGGCAACAACAGTCTACCGCGGGCACAAGTACCGGTACGGCCTTTGCCACAGGTTCTGCGTTTGCGCAGCCTCAACAACAACAAACCTCTACATTTGGTGTCTTTGGTCAGCCCCAACAACAACCGGCTACAGGCGCCAGTACTGGCATATTTAGTGGTCCAAGTGCATTTGGGCAACCGAAGCCTGCTGCGGGATTTACAAGCACCTTCGGTCAACCAAGTAAGTGCCTGGTCACAATTGTCTAACCCTCTACCTGACTTGCTCCACAGCAGGTGGAAGTGCGTTCGGCGGTACGGGCACTACAAATGCTTTTGGCCAACCCGCAACTCAGCCTGCCACTGGCACAAACATCTTCGGCCAGCCTCAACAGCAACCGCAACCGACCGCAACCTCATTTGGTACGATCCGTTCGTTTGAATCAGCGGACCGTTCACTCATGTTAGCCTTCAGGTGCAACTAATGCTGCAAAACCATCAATATTCGGTCAGCCCAGTCAATCAGCCGGAACAACCACCGGTTTTGGTACCGGCCTATTCGGCGGTCAGCAACAGGCTCAGCCAACGCAACCTGCAACAGGTGTCTTTGGAACAACCCAGAGTACAGGTGCCAGTCTTTTTGGCCAACCGCAGCAGCAACAGCAACAGCAGCAACAGTCTGCACAACAAACGGGTGGTTGTGAGTGTCACATAACTTTAGTTGTGTCCTTAGTTAACGCTCTTTTGACAGTGTTCAGTAACAACACGCAACCATCGGGTGGAATATTTGGTAGTGGGGCAAGTGGCGGTTTGTTCGGCGGTACGCAGGCAACCCAAACGCAGCAGCCTGGACAGACGAGCCTCTTTGGTGCGCCAAAACCTCCAACAACTGGAACGGGTCTTTTCGGTGGTAGCGGCTTTGGGCAGCCAAGCACAAACACTGGGACGGGCACTCAGCCCACCTTGTTCGGGCAACCACCAGGTCAACAAACAATGGCCCAGCCGACCACAGGCACCGGTACTGGCGCCTTCGGAGGTTCGCTATTTGGCCCGCAAAAACCCGTTGCCCCCACAATCAGTACCACACCTTCCACGGGCGGCCTGGGTACCTCGTTATTCGGTGCTGGTACTCTTGGTTCGTCAACGGCTGCACCAGGCGGACCAGGCACGCTCACCGCCTCCATAGCGGAACCCATATCCAGCAATCTGCCCATCTTCTCGATGCTTCCACCTGGCCCTCGTGCTGTTCCCATCGATCAACAACAAAAGAAGAAACCAGGGTTCTTCGTAGATGCCCCTGCCCGCTCACCTGTACCGCGCCTCCCGATCAACTATACCCCGGCTAGTTCGAAACTTAGAGGCTTCGGGGCACCAGTATCATCTTCTGTGCTTGGGGTTCCCGGACAGAACCTGTCTCTGAACAATGGGAAAGCGGGCCCTCTTTACCCAAGTCGCGCAGAAGCTCCAGAGAACATCTTGGGACGTAGTGCGAGTCCCGCATTGGGTAGTGGAGGAAGGCAAAGTGTAAAGAAGTTGGTTCTGGATAAGAAAGTTGAAGCTTCGGACTTGTTTAGCAGAGCTGGGTCACCAGGCTTGCGCGGCAGCCCAGCAAAGGTGACTTTCAGCCCTGCACTCAGCCAAGCTGCAAGGGAAAAAGACGTAGCAAGAGAGAAGGAGGCTGCTACTCAATCCCCAGAAAAAACAGCACAGCCTACTCAGCCACTGCCCCGCAACGTGACAGGTCGATTCGCAGCACACAGTTCGCTCACTCTCGGGCAACCGAGCATGGCCGCGAATGGTACCGAAGTTACTTCAACCTCTCCACCTCTCCAACATGGCGATTATTGGGTGAAACCCGACCTGGCCAAACTGAAGACGTACGGCTATGAAGAGCTGTCATCATTCAAGGAGTTGGTTGTGGGTCGTGTTGGATACGGAGAGATTCACTTCCTCGAACCGGTCGACCTCACTGGCCTTCCTAAACTTGGTGCGCTTCTGGGAGAACTCGTGCGATTTGACGACAAGGAGTGTAGCGTGTATCCCGACGGTGATGAGGCAGACAAACCGGCGCCTGGGACAGGCCTAAATGTCAAAGCCAGGATTATACTACTGCGGTGCTGGGCTACAGATAAGGCGACGAGAGAACCCATTAAGAATGAGCAGGTACCTACGGCGGTCAAACATCTAAAACGGCTCAAGTCGATGAAGGAGACTCGTTTCGAAAGCTTTGACGCGAAGGAAGGGGAATGGACTTTCACAGTGGATCATTTTTGAGAGGAGTGAGTTAACGTTCGTCTGATTATGAGAATGTCTTTTTTGGAGTGTCATATCATTAGGAGTCGATGCAATCTCACTAGGTACACGATTTATGTAAGATGTAGTTTAGTTATACTGTGAGGCTACCTCGAATCGGATCGCAAGTCCACTCAAGCAATGAATACTGAATCCTCAGCCACCAAGGTGTCTACTACTGTCCCCTCGTAATCTCGGATCCATCCTCACAGTACTTCGTAGGTCAGCCTATCCAACGACGAGCCGAGGGAGCACCGTGCAGTAACCATTCGCGGAGCACTCGAAGGAGGGCTCATAGGGTCCGGAATCGCCCTCCCTACTTTCTACCTCCTAAACAGGCGATCGAGTTACTATCGCTCTCTCCCCTTCCCACTCAAGTTGCTCGGTGGTGTCATCACCGTTGCACCCCTTGTCACCATCCAGGCGGAGAACAGAAATCTGGAGTTTGACCGTCGACATTGGTGCGCCTAAATCGCCTCCTAGTGATGACAGGTTTGAGGTAACTTGTGACCATAGGACCGAACTCGGAAAGAGTCTTCTCGAGAGACGCGAACATGAAGAACGTGAGAGATGGGCTGCTCTGAGCCGAAAGGACAAGGTAGCGGAGTGGGCAGCAAAGCACCAATTGAGTGTTATCATGGGGAGCTGGGCGACAACGATGGCAGTCGCCGGAAGCGTTATCATGCGTGATCCGTATGTGCTTCAATTGAAGTTGGCAAGCTATCGGATACTAATGGATTGGCACGGTTTCTATATGGGGTTGCAGTTTGTTGACGACGCCACAGAAGGTAAAGGCAGACAATGATATGTGTGATAATATGGTCATTCAGAGCGTCCTTGTTCGGGCTAGGTTGTGCAAGTTCGCCTGTGGGCCCAAGGACTCACTATCGGTGTCGTAATTGCTGCGGCCGCACTTACTCATGCCCAACGTGCCAAAGCGATGGAGATGAGAAAGGTGAGACTCGCTCAGCTGGTTGAAACAGGATATTACTTACCCGACGGATCCGTGTAGCATGGAGATCATTATTGGCAGTATGCGGTTCGTTGGTCCATAATGGTTACGTCAATGTTTGACAATGAACAATTTGCAGCTCGACGATGAGCGACTCGAGAAGGATCCGCAGAAGATTCCAAGCATGTAGCAAGGTTCCAAGGCTAACTCTAAGCAGGGCTGGGCCAACTGAATGCTCTTGTATCCGTGTTTTGTATCACCATTTGTTCGTTTCCACATAATGTTGCGATCTTCCGATATTCTCTCACAGGTTTACGTAAAGTTCGGACCCGTACCCGTTTGCACACGTCAGTCGAGTTCTGAGGTTTGGAAGAAAATGTATATCTAGCATAGTAAAGGACACAGGTACTGGTGGCTCAAGCGCTTCAACATGAGATAGGCGATGCCAGGTCAATACCCGCGTTAAAGATAGTAACGTCCACCTCATGCATAAAAACGCCAGGCAAAGTAAGCACCCAGTAGAGTGAGAGGGATGAAATACATCAAGCTAAAAAATGACAGTTGAACAGATGTGGAATTAAAGAGAACATGACAACTCACTTTGAGCCCTTCTCGACAGCACTGTGGACAACTGGGTTTGACGATGCTTTTTTCGCCTTGGATGGAGCCTGAGGATATCTCAAAGTTTAGCTCTGAACTGGGTTACGATACCACTCGGTACTCACGCTGCCTTGTTCAAGCTCGCCGACTAAGAGGTCAGGCAAGAGCCCACGAGCCTCGTCAGAGTGACCAACATCCTCGAAAGCCTCTGTTGCGTCTTTGCCTGCAATGGTAGTGTTCAGGTACGTGTCTGGCCAAAAAAAATTGGAATACGCGCCTCCTTCACTAATAATTACCTCGTCACCGCCGGGGTGCTAGCGTCAAACTTGTAAGTACCACGATTACACGTCGTCTATACAAGAGGGGGATACCTCGTCGATGAACTTGGTTACATTGTACACTGTGTTTAATCAAATTAAATTTCGGTCTGGATGACCGTACACGTCTACGCACCCTTCCCGTGGATGGCGACCCAGAGATTTTGCTTGGTGTTGTTTGCCTGGAGCTCAGAGTACGAGACGACCTTGGACATGCTTGTGACGATGTTAGTGAGAGGCAAGTGAGGAAGACAGAGAAGACGGGAATGCAAGCACTTCGGCGAGTGTTTGATGATGGTCGTAAACAAACCGTACCAGGTTCCCACACAAATCGGAAATTTTTGGGTGACCTAGTCGGCATTAATTACGACCGGAACATGTGTATTAGCTGTTTCGTAGTATATACATTGTCTGCTTGGTTTAGTACTCGAATGCTCATGCATCCTGGAAAGATTGCTCATTGTACAGATAAACATTCGAGCGTGGACCATGCAATTTCCATCTGCCACTTCACCAGTAAGAAACGAAAGCATTGTAAGCTGTGTCCCTAGGCAAAGGCGAGTGGAGGTGACATTTAAACTTCAGAGGCGCGTCCTCGCATCCACAGCATGACGGCAACTGCAACTGCAACTGCAACAGCTCGTCACTTTCATGCTACAAAGGCGTTGACAAAAAGCAGGAAACAAAAGTCTGAACCTGGCATGGTCTCATGCTTATGTACAGAGCTCCGATTGAATCTTTTCACTCTCCGCCGCGGGCCGTGCCGTCAGGGTCTGCCATAAGCAGTACTCTTCCTCTTAACCGCATCCCAGCTCCAGCCAAACCGGACTACTCCACCCAAGATGGCTTTGCATGACGAGCACGCCGACATCCTTGGCGGACCCATCTTGCAAAGACCGGAATCTGGCTTATTCGCCACATTCTCTCAGTATCACTTCGTTTTCAAGTCGTTTACATTCCTGGGACTCAGTTTGTTTATATGGATCGCGTGTGCACGCGGTCTCGAACATCTCAAGAAACACCGCGAGTTGAGGTACAGAAAGTATGTCTCCCATCCCGATGCATCTACACTTTTTTGACAATTTTTTTCCAGAGCGATGCGTAGAAAGCACGGAATCCCCGACTCAGACTGTCGACCGTTTGCTGTAGCATATGCCGCAGCCAAGCGTACGCACCTTGAACGCGAGGCCCAAGACCGAAAGAAGACGACCAATTATGTGTCGGACCATAATTCACCGGCTGTTGATCAGCGAACCAATGCACAGAAAGACGCGCGTGGCCTGAGGAGACGGGTTCCCGAAACCAGTGAGTCAATCAAGACGTCTTAGGATGAACGTGGTTCATCTCATTGCTTCATCACGTATCGCGCTTGCATCGCGTGTAGCTGTACAACTTCATGATTATCAACTCTCCGGAAAGCACGCCTCTCTGTACGACAAGCGCCCGGAGGTTCATTCCCTCGATTTCGCTAATCGCTACAATCCCAATCCGCGTCATCGAGTGGCCGTCCCAGAAACACTGCCTAGTGAACGGCCTCATGTTCGTCGTGCCAGCAGAAAAGATCTTGTCATAAATATCGATGATCACGAAGAGTCAAGAAAACGCTCTTTCGAGGGCGAAAGTGACGTTGAACACGAGACCATGAAAAAGTCCCGCATAGATGGCCACGAACTCCATGATGGAGACGGACAAGCAGACTGGTACGCTCAGTACTCTGACATGCCAGCCCGACGAGCGTCCAAGGAAGCTCTGGATCGACAACCTGAGGATGATTATGTACATATGAATGGTCAAGAGAGCTCCAAACGCGTCAGTGACCTTGGCGATGAAGACCACGAGCCCGTTGATGAAATAATGGAAGACATTGACGAAGATGAAGTAACAGAACTCAAGGCTGTGGCACGTGGCAAGAAACGTGATCGGGCGGAGGCAGGGTCCTCCTTTGGAGGTGATGATGAAGAAGACATTCGGAATGGAAGGGCATCGCATTATCGGAAGCGTCGTACGATCTTAAGGAGGGCAGAAATACCTGCACGAGGGCGGAAACGCGACCGCGGAGCTGAATCGCCTGAGAGTGAAGGCGAGGGAGGTGGCTCCGAAACTTCAAGGAGAGGTGTCTTGCGCAGCTTCAAAAAGAAAAGGGGCAAGAAAACCGCGTCTGACGAGGTCAGCGAGACATCGGTGGAGGATTCTCGTGTATCTAAGGATCCCCTCTGCGGTGGCCGCAGGGTTGGTGACGAGTGGGAGGCCGATGGTGTTCAATACAAGGTCGGCGACAAGGGCGAGCGGCTGCGCCTCATTTTGGTTAAGAAGGCTAGGAATAAATACCATATGGTAAGTTTTCCCAGATTGGAGTTTCACGCCTCCTTTACACACCAGTCATTCAGCCCCAGGATTCCCAACACCCGGATCGATCAGCTGCGCTAGAGATCTATGTGGAGACGTGGATGACAGAAGAGCAGTACAAACAAGCAGAGGGGAGACAGGAGCTGGCTTGGCAAGAAGCACCAAGGGAGTCGGGTGGGTCCAAAACTCCCGATGTTGTCGATTCTCCTACGAAGAACGGCAAAAATCTTTTGTGGGACTCAGTCAAAGCCAGTCCCGCCCGTCGTCCCTTCCGTCAATTCATGCCCGCTGGTGCTTCGACACGCACCAACCCCTTTGAGCAGTGGCAGTTGCAGCCTAACCCCAGTCGTCGTGTGGCCTCATCCAGTACTATTCTTTCTCCTATACTCCCAGGTGTTGCTGATAGCCCGACACGTCCTGGTTTCCGCGGCTTCTCGAAATGGGAAAAGCAGGATCGAGAGGCAGAGGCAATGACCAGAATACGAGCGAAAATCGAGGAGCAAAAGAGGGCTCAGGGACCGCCCCAGAAATCAGCCGAAATGCCAACGAGCGTAACCGCCCCTGAACTTGGCACTAAGCCGCTGTCTGTTCCTACAATCACACTTACCCCTGTGCCCGCTGTAGCTGCAGAAGGGAAGGCGGATGATAGTACCCCGCCAAGCAAGTCGAACACTTCGACCTTCTCCCTTGCGGCCCTTCCCAGTACCAGTGATCCCATTAAGGATGCTGCTACTCCTTCCACTACTACTCTTGGTTTCTCGCTGCCTGCAGCCTCTATTGGTGCCGCCACACCATCCACACTCAGTCCTGCAGCTCCGACTGCCCCTACTACAATCTCCTCTACAATCTCTCTTTCTCCGTTTTCGTTCGCGAAACCACAACGAGTACCATCATCCACCTCTACAACCGCTTCGTCATCCGCGATGCCAAATTTCTTCGGGAAAGAGACTGGTACAGGCATCCCATCCTCATTTACTCCTTCGCCCTCCACTCTAGGTGCAACCACCCAACCTCAACCTCCTTCAACTGAAAGTGCCTCTAAACCAGTCACGTTCTCTTTTGCAAAGCCAGACACTTCTTCCTCTACTTCATCCCCCGCTGTGGTTCCCCCCCCTACAACCAAATCTCAAATGCCAACTTTTGGTGCTATCTCAAGCTCTTCCCCTCCACCTGCGATTATTAGTTCCACCCTTGCGGCTGCTAAGGTGGAGGCTCCGGTTCGTCCTCCCGTCTCGACCTCCGCCACCACGTCCGAAAGTTCGAAGCCAACAACCCCCCTTTTCTCATTTTCGGGTGCATCGTTATCTTCATCCACTGCCATACACCCAACACCGTCTACATCATCGGCACCCAAGTTTTCATTCGGACAACCGTCTGCGATATCCACATCCACACCTGGCTTTAATTTGGCGCCGGGCACCGTATCCCAGCCTAAAACGGCTTTCAGATTCGGTCAGACACCAGATGCAACGGACGGTGCTTCCGCGTCCACACTTCCAGCTGCAGATGAATCGAAGAAGTCAGCTATGCCGGTGTCGGTCTTTGGCACCGCAGTTGGTTCATACGAGCCTGCCAAGCTTTCGCCGTTTGGAACGCCCGCCTTTGGAAGCTCGACATTTAGCTCACTTTCGGCTTCAACGACGAATCTTTTTGGAAAACCGGTCGCCGCTGGCAGTGATGCCTTGATATCTACACCACCTAAACCTACGCTGACATCCGCAAGTACCACAGCCTTCAATACATTTTCCTCTACACCTGCTGGGGCTCCTGCCTCTGGCAATGCACCAATGTTCTCGTTTGTTGGGACCAGCTCTGGTTCTAAGTCCGTTGAGGCATCCAAGCCCACATCTTTGTTTGGAGGTGCCACAGGAGGCCCCAAACCTGTGTCTATGTTTGGTGGCAGCTCCACGGAAGGCAAACCAACATTCACATTCGGTGCCTCTGCTGAAGGTTCTAAGCCTACACCTATGTTTGGTGGCAGTACAGAAAGTTCTAAGCCTCCCTCTGTCTTTGGTGGCTCAGATGAAGGCTCGAAACCAACATTTGCGTTTGGTGGCTCTGCAGAGACATCCAAGCCTGCTTCGGTGTTCGGTGGCGCTGTAGAAGGATCAAAGTCAACATTTGCATTCAGTGGTACTACAGAAAACAAATCTACGTCTGGCCCTATAGCAGAAAGCTCAAAGTCAACTGCACTGTTCACTACCCCCTCTGACAGTTCACTGCCCTCTAATACCACAGACGCTTCTAAATCTGCCTCCATCCCTGGAAGTACCACATTCGGTTCATCTTCCCCGGTGTCGGCTCTCACGTTCGGGAAGGACGATGCGGCCACCAATATACCCATTTCTGCTGGCACGCAGTCAAAGCCTGCAACATCCTTCACTTTCGGAGTTCCATCAGGCGCAACCGGCTCAATTTTTGGGCAACCGTCCGCCTTCGTTCCAAGTGGTGATTCGAGCCAACCAGTATTTGGAAAGCCCATAAATACTACGCCCAACGCATTTGGGTTTGCTGGGACTGGGGGCTCGGGCTCGTCAAGTGCGTTCACGTTTGGCAAGCCAGCGACACAGAATCAAAAGCAGGAGCAATGAAGAGGAGGGCAGGGTTCATGTGACCTCGCCGGGACCATATGCTATTGATTGGAGGAGTTGAATCCTATGCATGGGTTGTTTCATGCCTTCACCCATTCCCACTCTGCGAGGTGAAGAGATGGACATTCCGATATGATGTACACTACCCACGTCCTTTTAATTACCTTTTTTTGTCGGTATTTTGTCATCTCAAAATACGGTTAGCATTGCAGCAAGTGAGATTCCGGTTCATCACTCTTTCTCGGGAACGAGGGGTGTGATTTTACAGTACTGGGACAAAATAGGTCACAGGCATCAAATCAAGGGTGTGAATACCTAAGACACTACAATGGCTACCAGGCCGGCTAGCTCAGTTGGTTAGAGCGTCGTGCTAATACATTCAGGAGTGAAGTCCAATGTACGCGAAGGTCCTGGGTTCGACCCCCATGCTGGCCATCATCTTTTTAGGACGTGACCTTATTTTCAGTCGAATAGATTGTCGACGAATCAATCATTTAGCATCGAACATTATAGTGGGGCCAAAAAAAAACGAGGGTGCTACTTTGTGAATAGAAAGCAATATGGAATGGCACGAAAAAGTCATTTGACCACCGCAGGGCTCGAACCTGCAATCTCCTGATTCGTAGTCAGACGCGATGCCATTTCGCCAGGCGGCCTCATTAAGGTGATGACGATTGAAGAGATAGAAACAGGCCTGTCCGCCGCATCTTCTAAAAGTATTCTTGGGACTCCTTCTCCAGGTAATACGCGTCCAACGTCCACATTCATTATTCGACTTGGTTGTAACAGAAAACAAGCATCCTGACCTCAACGGATTCTCTGAGGGGCGCTCCCTCCGGAGTGTTCGGGTCCGGAACCCAGTGTGCGGTGGCCGCGTAAGAATCGGCGCTACACTCCCGTCTTGTACTGAATCAAAGCCAGATGACACATCTTCAGGGTAAAGTTCTCCATCGAAGCAACACAAGGTATACTACTTGGTCAAGATGTATTCATCTGGTCCCATCTCCCTCATGTAAGTCACTTCTACTTGTGCGCCTCAATACACTTGACGCGAAGAGTCTCCCCAGGTAAATGAGTGCGATGGGCATAAGATCCCCCATCAAATTGATGCTGCGAAAACCCAGTGCGCGAGGGGCAAGTCGAGTGTAGCATGGGAAACGGGCCGCCAGAGGTTGATCTGGAAACGACGTTTGATGGGAGGTGACGGTGGACGTCGATGGAGGAGGCCGTAGTTTGGACTACGTGTACGCGAGCGAAAGATTGACGTCGACGTTTGTACATCCATCTTGCTATGTATGACGGACTCGGAGACTCAAAAGTTACCGTGGCTGTACTGTCGTAAACAGCCAGATTGCCCCATTGAATCGCTCTTGCACTACAGTTATTTCGGTCGTGGCGTACGACACCCCCCACCATGTCTGTTTTGTTCGAGACATCCCTTGGGGACATCGTTATTGATTTGGAGGTTGAATTATGCCCGAAGAGCTCTGAGAACTTCCTCAAACTCTGCAAACTATACTATTACAACCTGAATGCATTTTTCAACGGTGTGTTCCCTCAGAAGATGATTCACGACCTGTTGAAAATGTATGGTCTTAGTGTCGAAGGACTTCCTCGCTCAAACTGGGGACCCGACCGCCACTGGAATGGGTGGGGAGTCAGTCTGGTCATATATGGCCTCTCCAGGAGACGACAAATCAGTACCGCGCTATTTTGTGCCAGAGATCATACCCAAACTCAAGCATTCACATAAAGGGACTGTCTCAATGGCTGTGGCTCCTTCCATTGACGGCGATAAAGGCGGTTGTGGCAGTCAATTCTACATAACGCTCGCCGACAATATCGAGTATCTCGATGGCAAGCACGCTGTTTTTGGCCACGTAGTTGAAGGATTGGAAACCCTGGATAGGGTCAATGACGTTTTTGCTGATCAAGATGGACGTCCTTTCAAGGACGTTCGGATTCGTCATGTTGTCATCCTTGGTATGAGAATGGAGGGCATGCATCATCCTATACTAATGCCCAGATCTGTAGATGATCCATTCCCGGACCCGGCAGGTCTCATCAAGCCACCCTCTTCGCCTACTCGACCACCGGATAGCTCCACAAGGATCGCTGAAGATGAAGATGCTCTTGCTACTTTACCTGAGGAGGAGGAGGAACGTGAACGCCGGAGAAAGGCTGCGGTGGCATCTGCGCTGACCCTCGAAATGGTTGGCGACCTGCCATTTGCGAACGTTCGCCCTCCCGAAAACGTCTTGTTTGTATGCAAGCTGAACCCAGTCACCCGAGACGAGGACCTCGAGCTTATTTTTTCGCGGTTCGGGACTATTATGAGTTGCCAGGTAATCCGCGACAAAAGGACAGGAGATTCGTTGCAATATGCATTTATAGAATTTGACAAACGAGAGGGCGCTGAGCAGGTTTGGGGTTTCATTCCGCCACCTGGTGTCAAAGTCACACAGCCTTACATGCACTGCAGGCTTACTTCAAAATGCAGAATGTCTTGGTTGATGATCGTCGCATATGGGTTGACTTGTAAGCATGCTTAGCACATTGTCTGCCTTTACTAATTGCGTCCTGCTCAGCTCCCAGTCCGTAGCTCGACTGAACACTTCGTGGTCCAACAACCCCAAATTGGGATCGCGCTGGAGAGAAAAGGGGAGCTTCGCGGGTCGAGATGATTTAGAGGAGACTCGCAGATACCGAGGGAGCCCGAGAGAAAACGGACCTGGTGACTACGGAATGGTGTTTGAGGCCGAGGTCCCATCACACCGCCGAAAGCGAGACCGCAGTAGGCATCGGGACCGATCCTCGGAACGCCGGCGGCGCTCCCGGTCCCCATTGCCGCCGCATCAGCATCGGGATCGGCGGCCATCACCGGACCGCCGCGCACGTCGCGATTCCTAATCCAGCTTGCTTGTCTGTTTAAGCCAGTTTGTAGAACAATGCAACACTAACACTTCATCCCTATCTTGGAATTCGGACTATCCCGTCTCATTCTCAGGCATCACCATATTTGCCGCCACGCTGCGTTTCAGCTTGACTCGTGCGGAGCCTATAATTTCACTGTCTAGCACAGCAGCTGCGCCAAATTGCTGCGACTTGACTTACAACCACACCATCACTATGACAGTCTTTGACCGCGACGCGTACTCAGAGGACGCCGACGTCTTTCTTGAGTCCGCGGACGGCGTCAAGTTTTGTGTTCATCGCTGCATCTTGGCCACTGCCTCTCCTTTCTTTGAACATATGTTTGCTCTTCCTCAACCTCCTCCAGACAGCAAGGAACGTCGTCCAGTGATTCCTGTGTCGGAGCATAGCTCCGTCATCGGCGCTTTGCTTCAGTTTATCTACCCGGAACCAGACCCCGTTATCACGTCATTGGACGAGCTTACCGCTCTTCTCACCACGTCCGTCAAGTACGACTTCTTGGGTCCTATAGCTGCCCTACGCAAAGAACTCCTGTCACCCCGCTTCCTCGACGCAAGTCCCACTCGTGTGTACGCCATTGCCAGTCGGTTTGACTTCGAATATGAAGCACAGATTGCTTCGCGGCACACGCTCTCTTGCAACATCCTCGACTGTCCTCTGTCCGATGATCTCAAATACATCTCTGCTCATGCCTATCATCGACTTCTGGTGCTCCATAGGACACGTGCGGAAGCTGCGCGAGCCCTTTTGAAGATACCACAGGATGTCAAATGCATGCAGTGCTCAGGGCCATATTACGGCGCTTTCGTTCCGCCAAAGTGGTGGAAAGAGTTCGAGAAGTTGGCGAAGGAGGAACTCTCTGTACGGCCAACGACCGACGTCATCTTCAGCTTGCCATTTCTAGCACGAGTCACGCAGGAGTCGGGGTGTATTCGGTGCGCTGGGAGCATTCTTGACGCACACGCGTTCTTTGTGAATCTGAAGAGACAGATTGACGACCTTCCTTCTACAATATGAGCTTCATTTTCCCGCGATCTCGCATCTGTTGCACTCCTTGACCCGCCGCGTTCTTTTATCCCCGATACGACCTTCCGTCCGACTCCAAACACCTCACTCGTAACACTACACCATGGTATCACAACGAACACTCTATCTTGGCGCTGACATAACATGTAGCATAATACCTTTTGTTTGCTACTTTGGTACTCCATTGTATATGTACTACTATAAAGTGTACTATCATATGGGCCCCGGAAGCGCAATAAATCAGTACATGCTTTCTAACACTTCGATAAAGATAGCTGCACGTCTTAGTTCTAATATATGGATTCAGACTGGGTGGTCCTACTACTCATTTTCTCGGTCCTATTACAGTAGAGGGCTCGGGGCTTCGAATTTCCGACTCCAATCTCAAAAGACCAGCTAAAACTCGGCGGGGTGCCGAAGAGGAGATTAAATTTTGTTACGTCGGACGCTGGAGTGTAACTAACTTATCTCATGTCATCGTTGCTCCTCGCGCTAGGCACTTAATACGTAGAATACACTACACACCATCATCCAACCACTTCGCTCGTATTGAAACCCTCCCGAACGTCACCGCCGACGGCGAGCGCACGCTGTGTGGTATAGCTGCCGTGTCCCGGAACACGCGCTTAGTCAGCGCCCCCCGCCGAGCGTCAGATAGTTCGCATGCGAGATCCGTTCCAGTGATATCGATCTCCACACATAAGCTCGACGTGGAAAAGCACCTTTGCAAACATCCAAAAACCATGACCACACCACAGCTTGCTACGTTCAAAGTGCCGGTTGTCGACAATGAGCCGATGGTAAGCAGATGAGCGTCGTTCAGACTTGTTCGATCACCCAGAAGACGACAGAGGAGTTATACTGTGGGCTCGCCGGAGCGAGGACGCTTAGAGGCAACCTTGAATCAGATGGAACAGGAACTACCTTTCGAGGTACCCTGCATTGTCAACGGCAAAGAGGTTTGGCACAAGTACTGGATCACAGCCCCTTGCTGAATACATTTGGCGATTCAGATCAGAACTGGAAGACTGGCGAAACAGGTCATACCATCAGATCACGCCAGACACCTGTGTACCTATCATGAGGCAGATGAGGCCACCGTCGCGAGCGCGATCGACGGAGCCCTCGCCGCAAAGGCAGAATGGGAAGCCTTGCCATGGAATGATAGGGCTGCCATCTTTCTCCGCGCTGCGGAGCTTGTCAGTGGTAAGTATCGCTACAAGCTCGTGGCGGCCACCATGCTCGGTCAAGGCAAGAACACTTGGCAAGCTGAGATTGATGCTGCCGCCGAGGTGCGTCGGCTTTCGGGCCGCCATCACGATATTCACGATAGCTGTCTGCCTCTGATTTCGCACGATAGTTATCCGATTTCTTCCGTTTTGGTGTGAAGTATGTGGAAGAGCTCTATGCTCAACAGCCACCCAAAAATGCACAGGGATCTTGGAAGTGAGTCAGTCTGGTATGTATCACCCGGTCCTCGTCTGATGTGCTCATAGTCGTGTCGAGTATCGGGCGCTTGAAGGTTTCGTGCTAGCCGTCTCTCCGTTTAACTTTACTGCCATCGGGGGAAACCTTCCCGGAGGTGTGTTTTTATCTGGCATTCACAGTGGTCGTAATTTGAACTTGGTTTTACCTAGCTCCCGCGTTGGTCGGGAATGTTGTGGTTTGGAAACCCTCTCCTGCAGCCACCTATTCAAATTACCTCATTTACCAAATTCTCGCGGAGGCTGGTGTCCCTCCTGGTGTCATCCAATTTGTGCCTGGGCCACCACCCGAGGTCGTGGCGCAAGCCATCGGACATCCTAGTTTTGCGGCATTGCATTTCACCGGAAGCACCTTTGTATTCAAAAAGCTCTGGAAGGATATTGTCGCGAGTCTTGATAAATACAGAAGCTACCCTAGGATTGTCGGTGAAACTGGTGGAAAGAACTTCCATATCATTCACAAGTCCGCAGAAATTCGTAATGCGGTGCTCCAGAGTCTCAGGGGAGGCTTCGAATACCAAGGTAAACCACATGTTCATCTTTGCTTCAGGTCAAAAGACTTGATCGCGTTACAGGACAAAAGTGCTCTGCACTTTCTAGGTTGTATGTTTCCTCTTCGGTCTGGAACGGTGGATTCAAAGACCAGTTCTTGGCTGAGATTGCGAAGATCAAAGTTGGGGCTGTCCAAGACTTCGCTCACTTCATGGGTCCTGTCATGTAACGTTTCATTTCTCTCACATGTGGTCTGCATCTATAAATGATTTGTTTCAGTGGCCGGCCAGCCTACGATAGGATCCTGAGCTATATTGAGAAGGCAAAGGTTGCTGGCGGAGAAATTCTCATCGGAGGAAAGGGTAAGTCGCCACGTATCTTTGCGGGCTAAGCATCGACTATTATTACACCACCAGGGGACGATTCCAAGGGCTTCTTCATTCAGCCAACTGTCATCTTGACAAAGGACCCTTACTCAGTAACTATGACTGAGGAGATCTTTGGTCCGGTAGTTACGGTAATTATCTGATTCGAGCTTAGCAGGACTCGCTGGAAGAATACCGTCACACAGGTCTACGTATACGATGATGCGGACTTCGAGAAGACCCTGGGACTGATTGATAATACGTCTTCCTATGCTCTGACTGGCTCTATGTAGGTCAACCTTGATGCATTTGAGAAGACGCTCAAATTGGTTGTAGCTTTGCTGCTGACCGAAAGGCGCTCCTCACCGCCACGAACAAGTTGCGCAATGCGGCCGGTAATGTATACTACAACGAGAAGTGCACAGGTGCTGTTGTTGGACAGCAACCTTTCGGTGGTGCACGCGCAAGCGGGACAAACGATAAAGCAGGGAGCATTAGCATCTACTATCGCTTTGTGTCTGCCAGAAGCATCAAGGAGAACTTTGTTGGGCTGGAGGAGTTCCAGTATCCATCTAACATTGTTTGAGTGGGAAAAAGCGGAGAGGGTCACCTAGAAGAGGGATATACTTGCAATTGTGAACCAAGCGTAGTGTACACCTTGTACTACCATTTGTATGTTTGATCTTCAACCAATCGGATGCATTACTTACTACCGCCCCGTGGGTGTGGGCATGTAGGCAGCTATCTTTCCGAATCCATGACAAGCATATCGCTCTGGTCGAGCATCGTCCGCTCAGCAGTGACGAATCATCTCAACCCACAACCATGTTCTCCCCAGCATCCTGTCGTTCGTTCTATTCACCGCTGTGTTACCGTCCTTGGACCCATAAACCAGAGTGCCAACGAAAGGCTTTTTGTGGATCCTGCTCGAGAAGATGGTGGAGAAAGCAATGAAGCCGCCTCCAAAGAAGGCAGTGCCAGCAAACTGACGCAACTGGAGAGTCAATACCGGAACTGGACGGGTGAAGAATCGATGCAAGATGCGATCTTGCGGATGCTGGTCGACAAGTACAAACCCCTTCGATTTGGGCCCATCCGAACCGCAGACCAAAAGCTGAAGGAATCACCCCCGCAGGTCCGGCAGTCTACTGTCTTTGTGCAGGCAGCTGTTCCTGCTCCTGCACGCCGATGGCAAGAAATCGCGGACACGCCGTTGCTTCCTAGCATCGAGGGCCACAGACCTTGGCATACGACCTTTAAAGCACCTTCGCATACGACTGTGTCAATAAAATTGGGCAATTTTGCACCATCCTCTGCTCGCTCATCCGCTGGATCCGACGACAGCTACGAACGCACAAGACGAACTGAGAGAGAGCTGGCGAAGCGCAAACAACAAGCTCGCCGGTTGTCTCATGCACGTGAGTCGACCTTGGACTATCGACTTGGCCTGAGAGATGGAGGTATCGGCAATGGACGGACTTCCTCTCGAGTAAATCCTGTCAGTCTGAAAGGATGGCAGAGCCTCACAGAAGATCGTATAGAGGTACGAAAGCATCCTGTACACTTAACATTGACTCATGCCGTGATCGATGCAGAAAGCACGGCTTTCCGGCCAGTTCGACAAGGTGAAGGGCAGGGGGCAGCCAATCGCGCGACTGAGCGAGGAACGTAATCCATTCATTGCTAGGGAGGAGTTTCTCATGAATCGAATAGTGCAGCGCAATGGTGCTGCTCCTCCGTGGGTCGAAGTTCAAATGGGTTAGTTGTGCATGATCCCGCCTCAATTGCTTGCAAGTTAAACGTTACGCCATAGAGTTGGAAGCTGCAGTGAACGCCTTTCGTGAAACCCTGAGACAGTCGTGGACTAGGCGCGCAATTCGGACGTTGACCATAACTGAACCTGCTCCTCTCTTCCCATCGTTATCGTTGAGCACACTCACGTCTCTGCGTGATTGGGAATGGGAGGGACGAGAACGCTCCTACCACGATACTGCCATCGCCGAACTAAACTCACTTGTCCGTAAATACAATGCAATGGCACCGTATGCGGTCCGGCGACCATATTATACCCGGGACGCCGAGCTCGCGAGGGCCTATCACGACTGTAGGGAGGAGATCCTTCGTGGGGTACATGAAAGAAGTCAGACTCCCCTACGTTTCGAGCCGAAATGGTCCCCGGTAGATGATGGTCCGCGACGGGTGGACAGGTTTCTCAGCCTTTGGGATTTTATTCTGCAGTGGCTGCGAGCGTTGAGCAAGTGGTTCACCAAGGCTGGTTGACAATTTATTACACTATACTCGTCTTAGCACTCACTTGTGACAGATCCTACGGCTATATGTAACTGCCATCAAGTTGTGATCTCACGTCTGCTACAGACCCCTTGAGACAGTAACCGAATATTCCTATTTTAATCGTGTGCCGCGAGGCAGGCTCGTGTTGCAGGACTCAACGTAATCAGGACCCGCTTCCATTGCGAACGTCGCTGCACCAGGTGTACAAACAGTCGAGCTCTGTGACAAACAACGACGAGCTGGGTTACACTGGTAGAACAATGAGGAATCTCCAACAACGGATGGGAGAATTTACGTGGTCGGTTGTTGCTCGGCAGGGAGACAACAATGGCGGACGATTTCCACGACAATACGCGCCTCGTGCCTTGCCTCGCCTTTTGAGGACACCCAGCGCAATTGCGGGAATCTAATCTATAAAAACCCAACTTCGCTGCATTTTTCCCGCACCATTTCCACCTTTTTATTTCCTTGCCGCTTTTTTCACTGTCTTCATCCCAGATGGCTACCTACGAGAGAATCGAGGAGTACAAGTCCCTCCCTGTCACTGGCGAGATTACTGTTCGTCATCTTATTTACCTCCTCTGCTGTGGTCATTGAACGTCCAACTTACTTTAGCCTGGTGACCTCGTCGCTGTAAACCATGACCGCTATGGTCGCAAGGAAGGTCTTGTTGTCGGCGCTTTCACCGACTCCTTTGTACGTCGAGTATTTTTTTAATGAACCAGCCACCAACATTCATACAGGGCCGTCAAATCCTTGAAGTTCAGCTTGAAGCGAACGAAATTTACCAGGCATGGTAATTCTCAACATCCATTCGGTGATGTCCACTGGTTTACTGATGCCCTCCAGGTACCCTACCGTCACCCGCGTAAAACGCACAGTGTCCTACTCCAGGCCTGCTCCTGCCATCAAGCAGCGCACTGTTGAGCGACGAATCTACTGGTAATCGCCTTGCCAGTTGCCGTTCTTCCTCGTCTGCCTCACTCGGATTGTCGAATGTTTTGTATTATTATGTATCCTTCGCCCTCCGAATCTGGGGCGCGCCGCCCACGGTCACGCTACTCGAAGCTCCGTCAGGGAGTGGAACGTTTTCGCTCGTATGATAGCTTTTTGGCATCTCTCTGTCGTTGACCACAGTGTGGACTGCGGTGCAGGCCATTGGCAGTTATATATATATATATACTCTTGCTGTTGGCTTGGTGGAAATGCTTAGATGTGGGCCAGTAACGTGTTTTTTTGTGGCAGACTCATGATGATAACAGAAAATTCAATCTACCTCGGTCTTTGCCCTCTCGTACTTATGAAAAGGTCCGAGTAACCAAATCTATGTTGTATGAGTGAGGGTTAACGGAAGTGCTACGGACAAATAAATTTGTGAAGAATTAAAACACCCGTGGTCGGAGCTTGTTAAAGATACATAGATGCGAGATAACGAAAGCATGTAATACTAAGCACAATGGTGATATATAATTCAGTTTATGCTTGCAGGTCCACTATAGAGGACTGTAGAGATCGTGGTGCATGACGGAGTGCTGGAGTTAAAAGGGACTGCGATGAGGGAGTGGGATGGCTACGAAGATCAGGGGCTGACGCTGATGGATTCGACGGATTCAGTGAGTCCTTTGAGGAACCACTGGCATTTCCGTTTGGGAGGATCAAAGACACGGCAGGCGGTAGGAAGTCTTTGCCTGAACCTAGTTCCGATGGGGCAAGTGATGCACTTCTCCCTCTCCCCGCCGCTACACTCCGCACAACCCGAGCACCATACACTGACCCCTCCATCTCATCTCTTGATGCTAGCGACGCCGTAGATACGTTGACACCGTTAGTTGGCTGGTTCGGCTTAAGGGTCTCCTCTGAGCTTCGTGGTGAGCCGTCAAGTGGGTAAATACCAGGGCGCGAATGTACCACACGTTCGTAATAGAGCATGAATGCTCCTGAACCTTCTTGTAGTACAGTTTCAATACCGCACTCTTTGACGGAGTCGTCACTGATGCGGAGCCAGCCCCGGCCGGGCTGATACATCGAGTCCAGCAGGTCGTCGTCATCTCTGATGTTTCCGTACTGCAGACATTTTTCACACTCGCACCCCAGAAGGTGAACCAAACGCGGCGGGGCAAAGCGGGCCGCGCCACATGATGGAGGACGAGGTTTTCGTCGGAAACAGACATAATGTCCAAAGGAATGTTGACCATAATGACAGACGACGGCAGCCAGGCGATAAACAGTCCTGGGCGTCGAATACATGGCCTGGGTAGGCGTGGTAGAGCGAGGCAGGTTAGGAGGTGGTGCGGATATTGGAATTGAGGGAACGGTGGAGAGACTGCCGGAAGTCGTGAATGGAGTGAGGTCTAGGATTTCAGGGAAGGTGATGCGTATCGAATTCTTCATTGCAAACTGGCCATAACTTAGCGAACGATTGAGGTGAAGTGCAAGCACTAGCGGAGGCTTGGCCAATGTCAGACCACACGATAGTTTGTAATTGGAGATAAATACCCTTGCAATCATTGCTTGCTTCGTGGAGGCTCTGCTAAGCACCTTGTCCAGTTTCACTCCCTTCACGTCCTCTTCCAGCCGACCATGATCCAATGATGCTCTCAATTTCACCTCTAGTTTCCTTGCTTCCTTTGCTTTGCGCTTCTTCGAATTTGTCGCTTGTGGATCCGAACTGACGAACTTCTCCAGGCGTTCTGCTTCTAGTGCAAGACGTTCGTGGGTTGCAATCACGGAACACTTGCGACAAATGCAATCGTTCAGCATTTCGAGCTTGGTGTATTCAGCGAGACAGTCTTCGAGTCGGCAACTTGCCTGGCTCATGGTAAGCGCAGCACAGTACTTCGCCAGTAAGGTAACTCACAGCGTATCTCGGGATCGCCAGTTGCCAGCTATCAAAGGCAAAGTGCATAACGGCTTCTGTGTACCCGCATTCCAGGCAGCTTCTCCTATTGGCTGTTAGCCCGTCGAATACGGTCGTTCCTATATCCCTGGCAGCTTCTCCATCAAGTTGCGATAGCGCTCCGAGGCCACGATCTCGTTGACGTTCCCTGTTGATGGCAGCAATTTCCTTCTTTATGCATTCGGAGACAAGCTGGAACAACTCCTGGGCATCCTGGTGTTCACGGGAAGAGAAGAGGGAGTTGTGCTTCCCAGGGGAATGGTTCACCAGAGCCTCGATGATCTCGAGCGGCCGGATTGAATAATACGAACTCCGAGGGGCATTTAGTTCTGAAAACATGCTTTTCAGCGGGAATAAATTTTCCGAAGGTACCACACGGACCCTGCAGCAACGCGAGAAGGGCGTCGATGACTGGTGAGGCAACGTCTAACTGCACGGCCTTGTCGTGAGCAGCGGCTAGGTAAGGCTGTAGGTAGGATAAAGAGGCCATTGCCTAGAACTGATGGTGAGAAATGGTTTGCATAAAGATCGTTGGCGATGAGTTGACCTGGATTGTGGAGTTCATGAAGCAATATGTGCCTGAGATATTGACCAGGCCGGGGTAAAAGCCTTCGACCAGTTCTTGTCTAGTATCTGTACCGGGAGGTCAGAGAGCACTATTTTAAAGTTGAAGACCCGGCGCACCTGGTCTGGCATACCCGTTCATCTCCAGTCGTTCACCGCGAGTAAGAATGTGTTTCTTCCTGAGCTTTTTCGTCTCATGCGATGGTACGGCATTCGACTGGCTGCCTCCCCAATTCCAAGGAAAGAAAGAACCGAGATTTTCGAGGACCATGAAGAATGACGTAGTCCCAAACGAAAACCTTTTAGCGGTTTGGACACAAACAAGCGCAGCGAGAGGAAAAAGGAAGAGTACAACGAAAGGTGCGATCTGCGAGAAGAGCGGATATTGGAGTAGGCTTGTGAACCAGACTCTGGACTCTTCTGGGGTGTTCATGGAGGTAAATCACTTTCACGCCGTCAACGACATGAGCACTCCAAGTCCTAGTAGTTGCGGCGAACTCGCTCGATATGCTGCACGCTTCTACAGTAATACAAATCAACGTCCTATATTTTCCGAACATGGCCAACTAAACAATGGCTACCTAGCGCAATGGTAGCGCGTTTGGCTTCGATTGCCCAACGGTACCAAAAGGTTGCAGGTTCGAGTCCTGCGGTGGTCATATTTTTTTTTTATTCTATCGTCGCGCACGTGACGATGACAGCACGACGCGAACCAGGCGCGTCGAGCAACTTTGATCATCACTGCCACATCACTCCTCGTCTTCCGTTGGCTGCGCTCCGCCCGTGCACTACAATAAACGACCACAGGCTTTTGATCTAGAAGTACCGTTCGCTCAAACCACTTCACTTACCCACTCTCCATATCACCCAGGCCACCACCATGCTACTCTCCCAACACTCTTCCAACCCCCTGGAGGTTGGTTCCTCAGATCCGCGGAACATGGCATACCACAGAGAGTATTTGTCTGCACAGAAAGTAAACAGTGCTCAAAACTTCACTTCTGAGGATGGCGGTGGCAGTTGTGGCCACCAAGAGATGGTTGACTATCACAACCACCTCGCTCAGCTGTACAACCAACCACTACCCGCTACAAAGTCAGGGTCAAACACAGATGAACTACCTATTATGGTTGATCTTGATGAAAGCAATGACGAGCCAAACTCGATGGACTGTCCCCAGGATATGTGCGACCTCGAGGGTTATGAAGATGACGAAGACGGGGACGGAAACGGAGACGGAGACGATGCAGACGCACCGGGGGAGACGGATGAGGAGATGACGATACACCTCAAGCCCGCGGAAGAACAGGAAGAGATCCAGTTGGAAATTACCAGTTTGCTGGCAGCCGTACCCCAACTATCACGCGACTACAGAATAATGGACCGCCTAGGCACGGGCACTTTCTCTTCTGTGTACAAGGCCATCGACCTGTGGTATCATACCAAGTGGGATAATACGCCATGGCATGGCCATCATTCCCCTACTATGCCATACCCCAAGGGGAGTAAAGTCTTCGTTGCCGTTAAACGTATATACGTGACGAGCAATCCCGAGCGTATACGGAATGAAATATCCATTATGGAAGACTGTCGAGGAACTCGGCACACATGCCAGCTAATCACGGCCTTCCGCAATCGAGACCAAGTAGTCGCGATCATGCCCTACAACCGCAATGAGGATTTTCGCGTAAGTGTCCAGGCTACCCCATCAATCGCATTGCTCGCAACTCCTCTTAGGACTTTTTCATGGACCTCTCAATGGCAGGCATAAAAGCATACTTCCGGTGTATGTTTCGAGCCCTGCGCGATGTTCATGCTCGAGGCATTATCCATCGCGATGTCAAACCTGCCAACTTTCTCTTTGACCCCCGGACCGGCATCGGTACTTTATGTGACTTTGGACTAGCTAGTGTACGTCTCGAACAATCTCTCTCGCCAAACCATGTTCATGCCTAGGCATCAGCGAATGGACTCGTCAACGCCAATGCATGGAGCATGCCTCCATACCCCGCCGTCACGAGAATTTCCGCATGGAAAGATCAAATCTCGAGATGAGTACGATGTGGAACACCTCAAAAAGATGCAAAAGGAGGCTCGACAAAAGAGCTCCTGGACAAGCGATAGAGTTGGATATCCCGAGAAAGACACCCGGTTTGTTTTTGCGGCGCTAACTGCCTGTTTAGCCAGTCTCAGCGATCTATAGGCCGCATTCAAAGGCTAATCGAGCGGGTACGCGGGGATTTCGAGCTCCAGAAGTTCTGTTAAAATGCGGATCACAAACAGGAGGTGAGCTTATTCACGTTTGAAACGAAGCTTGCGATCTGACTCCCTACGAAAGCAATTGATGTCTGGGCAGCCGGGACAATCTTGCTTTTCTTCTTGACGAGAAAATTCCCTCTGTTTCAATCGAGTGACGACATCGAGGCTCTAATGGAAATCGCCACCATCATTGGCCGGCAGAAAATGGAGAAGGCTGCTATCCTACACAGTTCGTGCGTTTTCATTTCGAATGATTTTCCATAATACTATCTTTCAGGTCGCACGTTCGCGACAAATGTGCCATCCTTATCCCTCGAGGGTACCAGTTGGCAAAAATTTGTTGAGAAGCAGAACCCCGAATTGTTACAGGTGCCACGCGTTGACCCTCGTTACTATCCATACAATATGTGCGAAGCACAATCTACGCCTCGTCGCCCCCCTCTATCGTCGTCATCGGCGCAATCGTCGCTTTCCCCCAAGGATGATAGGGACCATTCATCATCAGGTTCTTTCACACCAGCACATTCGATCCCACCATATCCTACGGAAGAATCGCACAGAGTCGACGTGGAAAATGCATTTTCACTCCTGAGACAATTGATGGAACCGGAATCCCACCGCCGCATTACCCCACGCGGCGCGTTATATCATCCATTCCTCATAGATCCCTCGGAAGCCGAAGACGATGAACTCTTTCCGCATCCTTCCGGCGAAGGGGTATGTCAGAAATATCATTTCAAAGACGCGGTCACGGAAGAACATTGTGTGGTGCTCAACACTGATGGACAAGAAAAGGTCAGGAGGCTAGTAGGTGGCGAGGGTATAGCTATTGGGAGTGCACCCTGCGAGTTTCATAGAAGACAATTCAGAATTGAAGACTAACACGAGAAGCAATGTAGGGTTTGTATTGTGTTACCTTACGAGGGTTATCCCTTGCTTGGTTTTATCGCGCGATTGTTGACTGAAGTAAAAATATGACCACCGCAGGACTCGAACCTGCAACCTTTTGGTACCGTTGGGCAATCGAAGCCAAACGCGCTACCATTGCGCTAGGTAGCCTTGGCATTATGAAGCTCCCCTTGTACCCTTTCGGAAGCAGCGAGTACCCATATAAGTACGCCTCGGGCATACTGTATATCTGACTCTGAGCCTTCGACTGCATGGCGCTTAATTGGGTGACAATTGTCGATGCCAGACCCTTGTTCCTGCAGGGGGAAAGCTCTATCGAGACCATTGATAACGTCAAATGCAGCCTCACCATCCCAGCCTCACCGCCATCCTCTGGAGTAAGCGGCGGGCTGAAGAAGCTTGAGGCAGTCGGCACCATGACCCTCACAGATCAACGGGTATGCGCTAGCACATACACTAGTCAGACACACCTTAACGATCACCCCCAGCTCATCTGGACTAACCCCAACGCCGAGTCGTCCTTCAAGTCGTTGACAGTACCCCTGCCTTCGATTCTTTCCTCCAAGTTTGAACAGCCCGTATTCGGGGCGAACTACCTCACGATCGGCGTGAAACCCACGCCCGGAGGTGACTTGACGGACGGAACCACACTCGAAATCAGGCTCCTCAATACGGCGATGTTCAGGTTTGTGAGCATTCTGGAGAAGACGCGCGAGAAGGCGATATTTATGAAGAGACAGTCGGTCGAGGACGAGGAACATTTACGTTCGTGATATTCGTGTTTTCGGATGGTTCCGTCCATTCATAAACGTGCCCTCACAGCCGAGTATACGTCTCCCAGCACATCCTCAGCGAGTGGAGCCGCAACCTATGCAGATCTTCCTCCAGGCTATGATAGCTGAAGTAGGCGCTTAAGTCCGACGTCTCATCATACCTTCTCCATATTGGAGATGTACTATAACGGCACATATCCCACAACCCGTTTGTTTTGTGACTGTCGCTAGGATATATTGGTGTTAGTGGACATTGGATATGGCACTGGCTGCATCACGATTTTCTTGGAAAGAGAGCGATTCCTTCCTTCGAGTCTTTCTCGGCTATCTTGAGGAGACTGGTGAAGATAGTCAAGACGCACCGTAAGGAACAGCTGGTCGCCGCTTGCAGTTCATCCATATTCAAGACTCCATCACATTTGACCGCTTTCATGTCAAGGGTCACTTTTGGGGACTGAGCAGGGATGGAATTTTCAATCGGCACGGAGTGACCGAGTGTTTATGAATACCATACGTCGATGATGTCTTGTTTCCCCAGCATGCTGACCTGACCTTCAAGTTCATGTTCAAACGCTCAAGGTTGGTAGAATGTCACACTCAAGTCACTGTAGCCGTCTCTGCTTCAGGCCTGCATATGTAACAAAAAATGCGGTCGAACAAGACTGTTCGACGAGTTCCCTGCCCAAAACGAAGAACCGAAAATTTAAACCGATTATAAAAGGGCCCACTCTGGTCAGTAATAATCCCAACCTCTGCAGACCAAGTCCTCTTGAACATGTTCGCTCGTCTCACTTCCGTTTTCATTGCACTGTTCGCTATGACCGTGTGCCGTTGCTGCTGCCGATGATGGCTGTTCCACAGTATGCTGCAAGTCTGCCGCGCACCTTGCTGTTGAGCCATGTTTGACGATTGTGCAGCTAGGCCCTACTAGTAGGGATCTGCATGTCTGTCGCGTCTGACAGTGGGACGTGTGCCCACACCAAGCTTTGTAGCCGAGCCAGCCAGCCCTCGCAACGAGATTGTCTGCGACACGTATAGAGAAGCACTTCCGCGGTCAAATGCACTCAACCCATCAAGAACCGAGTGCATTGCATACTTCCGCTCTGTTATCGAGAGGATGGTGCCTGTCATATTTCCTGTTGCCAATCAACGTTGGAGTCTGGCGGGGACCCTTAACCCCCCTTTTCTTTCTGGCCTGGGGTAGAGTCGTCAATGGATAACGTTACATGCAGATCAGTGGTTGATAGTTTGGTCCCTTTAAGGAAGGTACGAAGTAAATATCTACTGCATGTAAATCTCCAAAAATGTATAATGTTATGGTGGTGAAGGTTTTAGGAATATTGCATGGTCCGATCATATCTACTGATCAACAGAGGGTTGGGCTAGTGGAGGTGAAAGCATTCGGTCGAGGGTTCAAGCTCTTTTCTCAAGTCCATCAACCAGGACTTTCAACATTTATTGAATCTATCCAACAAATAATGATACAAATGAACGGACGTAAATGAGAATGAGCGAGTAATAATCAAAAGTCAAGTTGACCCTAATATATAATCTGTGCTTATGAACCGGGAAGGATGCAATCGGGACGACGTGATGATCAACGCCGTCAACTAAATATCCCTCCCCTGGCCCTCCCGGCCAAACAGTCGAGGTACGCCAGCATCCTCTCGAAGGTTACCGTAGAGGCTACGAGGATGCGTGGAATCGAGAGCAGCACCAGCCGCTGCCCATGACGTCAAACTTGGGATTAAAGATGTAAGCGTTGAAGAGGGGACTCGGGGTGGCTGAGAATGTGGGATGTTCAAGCTATCACTAGAAACAGGAGGATAGGATTCAGATGGCTCAGCAGCGGAGTCAGATGTCGAAGCATGAGCAACTCCGGAAATCGTGTGCGACGCAGCTTGTTTGAAGTTTTGCATCGTTCGGCTTAGCGTTCGTAATACCGACGTACGCTCCAACCAAGGCCCAGCTGGTTCAGCAGGACGAGTAGCGCTCTCATTCCCATCACCACCTTGATTCATGAATGTTGAGTGGAGAGAGGAATCCGAGAGACCACGCCGGCGGAGGGTACGTTCAAATAGAGGACCAGGAATATCGTCCGCCTCCGAATCTTCAATACTCCGGGTGGGAACAGAGGGTGCGTCAAGGATCGCATCCACGTCTCGTGACAGCTGGGACGGTTTTCGTTTTCTGACTGCAGATCTGCCTATGGTGGCAGTACCAGTCTCTACAGGTTCCGCCGTCAGGAATGCAGACTGGACACGACGAGGTGCGCGAGGGAGAACAACCCATGGATCTGATGTGTCATTTGGGTGTGGTGCACCCGCGAAGATGTCCATTACGCTACGGACGTTGGTTTGTGTTGTCGCAGATGGATGGGGGAGTGTATGTGGACTCAGAAGGTGACCACGTGCCCCCTCATTATCCGGGTGTGCCGAGAATACGCTGGTCACCGATTTACCAACACCAGTTCCAGAAAATTCGACGTTAACCGTAGTAGCAGAGGCCGCAAGTGCGGGACCGATCTTTGGCACCGGACGTGAGACACGGATGTTTCCATGGCCTCTGCTAGTTGGCCGTGGGGGTATTCGCGTTGTAGAAGGCAGTAGGCTCGCATCATGCGACGAAGAATTGAAAAGCTTCGAGAATGGGACCATCCAACTTGTTCCGATGTCGATCACTTTTCTCTCCTTCTCCATCGCTTCCGCTTTCGCCGGATCAAGGGCCAACTCGCTGACTTTAATCGCAATAGTTGGCTCCAGTATGACATCATTCAGAGTGACACGCATTTGGCCCATCTCCTCGAGGACTTCCTTGAATAGCTTGAACAGCCCTCGAAGATCCTTCCTTGTACACAACGTGGTCATCTTGTCGTCTTCGAGCCACACACGGTACTGCGCTCGAAGTTGCGAGACGTCGAATAAGATATTACTAACCGTTGTTCGGGAAAGGTGTTTGACGTCTGCGCCACGCAGGTGCTGGCGTTTGAGGCGGTTCGTGAGCGTAAGGGCGTCAGCCTGTGTCATGCGATGGAGGAGGGAGTGCATGCGCTCCAAAAGGCTGGATATCGGCGAACCAATACCATCAAGCAGTGACGAGGAATCCGAATGCCCGTCGTGAGGGGATACAAACGACTGATCCATCAAAGATGATAACGTTTGGCTGACACTATGCAACCCGGGCCACCGGTCGGTCTGTACGGCTTTCGTTGCTTGATTCGGGTGCAGTAGCCCTTGGTCATATTCTGGTTCGTTGTCCGTGTCGAGGCTGTGATGGGACGGTGGGTATCGGGGTTGAGGGTGAACAAAATTGGTATACTTCGGTGCTGAAGCCAATAGGGAGTCTGCTGGAGAGAGTGGTCTACGACCAGTCTCGGGAGTTAATGGCTCCTAGCAACGAGAGTGAGCTAGACTAACATGAGATGAGGGTCACTTACGTATGCAAGGCGGCATCGTGAGTCGACACTGGATGGACGTCTCGTGGAGCTAAAGAGCTTTGGCTCTTGTCAGGCAACACATCAAAGTAGAACCTGTCTCTTACAGATTCTTTGGCAAAGGAAGACGGCCCACTCGACGTTCGTGAGTGTTTCGACGGAGTCTCGACTAGTCGACCGGTCAACCTCTGCCGTTCCAAAGGTATGTACAGGAGTTTTACCTCGTATAGGTGGCATGATGCCCTGCTCTCCCAATTCCCTCTGCAACGCCTGCAGATCCTCACGCGATTCTGTCAATATTTTATGCAACTCTTTATTGTCCGCTTTCAGCGTCTCGTTGTCTACCACCAAAGACTCGATGACTTTGATGACTTCCGGGTCTTCTTCCGCAGTGGACTTGGCAACATGCTAAAAACCGGAAATGAATGACACGACGCAAAGTCGACCACTGGAAGACAAACGGAAATTTGAAGACCCTCCAGCTTGGAGCGTACATCCTGTAAGAGTGATTCTGAAGACTCTAAACGCTGTAAGCGCCTGATCTCGAGGTCATCTTGCAGTCGGCAGACTTCAGCCTGTAATTTATCTAGATAAAACTGTGAATTGGCGTCTCTCTCTGTCTTGTCGGGACCTACTTACCAGTACGATCCTTGAGTGCAGTCAGACGCGTCTCTGCGATCTTTGCCCGCTGAGTCTGGCTGTCACGCTCTTGTCGGATATCGTCATTCTCCTGGAGGACAGCAGATAGCCTGGCGTCCAACCCTACGTTACGCGCCTGATGAGCGCTCAATCTCGAAACTGTACTGCGTGCCTCCTCCAGCTCATGTAACAAAGTCTTATTTGATGCCTCGGTAACCTCATTGTTTAAAAATGCCTGCGTGAGCCGCTGCAGAAGAGTTGTCAGGACGGCGGCATGCGAATCCAAGATGGACGTAAAAGACGGACCTTCTCGAGCACTGCCTTCTCTTTCAATAGCTCCGCCACTCGTGCACCCACTTCAACCTGGTCTCTCTCGGCGTCCCGAGGCGCGTCGCATTCCGTAGCTTTCCGTAGCGCGGAACCTCTCGGCTGTGCTGGGGGTAAGGACGTGGTGTCATGGAGCGTGCACGTGAGACGAACCTCATGCCTGCGTACATACGCCTCATGGCGCTGCAGCAATGCAGACCCGATCTCTGCGACGGGGATTGGCATACTGGTGGTGCCCGCCCTGGCATTTAGACTC
>JBBPNO010000018.1:0-118255 GCA_038090915.1 Boletus eberwhitei
ATTTCTTCGATGCTAGTCTCCCAGTCCCACCAGTGGACGTAGAAAATATCGATATACGAAGTCCTGAGCTTTTTCAAGCTTGCCTCCAAGCTGATATGCATCGATTTGACACTGTTCCCCGTGTACAACACCTTTTGTTGGTAATTGTCGTTCCCGCGTACATAATTCGTGGTGTACTGTTGTCATCGAGTGAGTGACCCGAGTCGTCTGGATCGACGGAGATTCGCTGACCTTGGTTGCGATGATGAGTTGATCTCTGATGTCGCGCTGCTCGGCCCATTCACCGATGAGCTCTTCCGAGCTCTGGTCTTGGCTACAGCAAACCAGTCAAGACGAGCGACAAAGCGGCGATTCCGGTCCACACTCACTAACTGTTGGCAGTATCAATGATGTTTCCGCCAGCTTTGTAAAACGCATCTAGCAATTGGAAGGAAGATTCCTTGTTCATGGACCCCAAGCCGAACTGCTCCCATCTGTCACCGATGCTCATACCACCCAGCTGAAGAGGGGAAACATGAATCGACGCGTGAGGGGACAAGGCACGGTATCGGGCAAGCCGTGAAGCCGGCTTTGGCACTGGGGCCATCACTGATGCCATTTTGCCAGTACTTGTCAAAGATCGGGTGAGGAAGAGAAGGCAGACAGTGGGAGTGTTACATGTCAACCTTGGTCAACCATTTATACATGACTTCTATTACCGCCGTGCTCCAGGGGATACAGCGGAAGGCGACTGTCGTATCAGTCAGCAACATGAATAAGAAACATCCCTGTCACTCTTACTACTGCCATGCACCAGGGGATACAGCGGAATCAGAACCAACAACCTTTTGAAATGGGAACAAATGATCTGTTAATGTCAGAATTGGATAATCAGATGAAACTTCCTAGACCGACAAGCCATTGCATTATTTTTGCTGAATCCCGGGTTAGTGTCCAATGACACTAAATGGAGAAGCAGCAAAGAAAAAAACAATCGCAAGCGAGATCCCCCGACGACACAAGCCGGTAGTGCAGTGGCAAGGTCATCACGACCTCGGAGTTGCAAGCAGAGCTCACGAGGGACAAGGGTGTCAAAAATTTGATAACCAAATAATGAGGGCGGTGCCCTCATAATAGTGGTTAAACTATTAAGAACAGATACTACACTTGATCTAAGCCAAAAGGCCAGAGTGGTAAGGATTCCTATTCTCGATACCGGGTTTATATATCTCTGATCACTCGCGCACGGACCATAACAATAGGGCACGTGCACAGCACCTAAATTTGGTAGAATCATCATAGCAAGGCGTGGGGTGGTAATTTCCAAACTCGGCAGTCCACCCCTCAAGTGGCGATTCTGTACAGATCCGTCAACCCAGCATCTTTCTAAAATCATCCTGTCCTTTCCCTCCAGGTTTCGCTGCGTCTTGCGTGTTATTGGCGGCGCCACCCCGAGGTTTCGAGGCACCGATACCAGGCTTGCGCGCACGTCCCAGACCCGCTCTCGGTCTCGAGGCCGCTGTGCGAGGCACGAACAATCCTCCCGTACTTGTCGAAGCCGTCGCTGGTTGGGCTCCAGTCGAACTCGACATCGCTTCCTCGTGTATCTCCAAATGGATGCCATTAAAAACGATCGGCTCCGGCCGCAACAACAGCTTGCCTGCTTCCTAATCGCGTTCGTCAGTCGATGCACCAATCCAAAAAAACATGACCCTAGTAGAAATCTTACTCCAGTGTTTGCCAGCTCGACAATTGCTTCACCACTGTCGGCAAAAAACTCGGTGCGATTTACTGTTGCATATTTTTCGAGTGCTTGCTGCAGGAGCCCTTCCTGCGTATCCGAGGGCAGGTTGCGAATACGGACTGACCGATTCCGGGTTTCCGCACGTCGACCAAGTCCACTCTCTGTCCATCCTTCCCTGTGAGATACCAACGATCAATCCCTCTTCACATTCTTCAAACACAAGACCTACCGGTTTTTGGACCCTACTCGTGTATCTGCAAGGGTCACCGCTATCCGTCGCTTCTTCAGCTCATAGTTATTTGCAGAGAGAGCAGCACGTGCATCGGCCTGAATACGATTAGATCCACATACAATAACATACAATATCAAGCGTGCACCTCATTTTCGAATTCAACAAATCCAAAACCTTTTATTTGCCCATTCTTGTCTTCTGCCAGACGAATATCCTTGATAGCTCCATACTAAATACATCGCTCGTGTCAGTCCCAAAGGCTAAATTGGATTGGGTGACTCACCCTCGAAAATACCCCCTGGAGGTCTTTTTTGTTGGTGAATTTACTAAGACCTGCAACATACACCTCTCGCTCATTCGCATCAGCGTCGGTGCGCTCTCTCTTCCGCTCTGGGTTCGAGATATAGACACTGAGTGTCCGTTCAGGCTCGAGTTCACGACCGTGTAACTCGAGTGCCTTCTCCGCTGAAGCCTGTCTCTCGTGTCAGAAGTCCAATAAATCAACTCGTCTGCGAGAGACCTACTGGTGACGTGAATTGCACATAACAGAACCGGCGTGTCGCCTTGAATTTTTTGCTCGGCCACCGGACATCCAATATGAGACCATACTAGCAACAAGATTAGCGAGGCAATGATAAACCAGGAAGACCAACCTGTCCAAACAGATCGCGAATGGCAGCATCGTCTGTTTTCTCCGGAAAGTTCGTCACATATAAAGTTGAACGCCATGCGAGGTGCACGTTGACTTCCATTCCCTCTATGCGTTTCTTGTCTTTCGTAAGCGCAGCAGGGATATTTTCCTATGCAAAAATAAGAAACGTAGCTAATTAAGCGCCGGAATCACATACTCGTGCAGCAAATTCAACAGTTGCAACAAGCGTTTCGGGCATGTTAGTGATTTTGATTTCACGTATTTCTCCGCACTGCACAGTTAGCTTGGCATGGCGTACCCCGTTCCTCAATTCAGTACGCACGTCTTTGAAAAGTGCCTTGAGCTGTTCCTCGCTGATGCCAGCTGGTAAATCGGCAACGAAAACAGTGCAATTCTCGCGATCCCTTCGATGATCGAGCGGACAAATCAGCATCAGAATTCCTACCTTCTGCACGATAGACATACCTTTTTAGCGGCGCATTCGAAGGTTCTAACCGAGACATTCAATCGAGATCAAAACGCAAGGATAAAATAGGATCATACCCATTCGCACTTTCTTACTAGCACCGCCATCGACTTCGGGCTCCTCGCTTGCTTTGCGTTTCCCTTGAGATTTGGTGGAGGTTGTCGGAACATCAACATCCATCCCGTCGCCAGATGCAACAGTGGTTTGTTCCTGGGTTACGTTCGCAGGAACAGATGTGAGAACCGCAGATGCAGCCTGCTGCTCCATAGCTGCCTCATATGCTTTCTGTGCCTCCTGCGAAAAGGACGCCAGTTTACGCTGAGCCAGACGTGCAGGATAAAATCGGTGCGAGGCTTCGCTCACCCTCATCCGTCTTGCTTCAACTTGGGTTCTTGCACGCTCGACGCGCACAAGGGCATCCTCAAGCGAAGCCAGAGAGCCATGCGCATGCTCAAAACTTAGCCAGGCATCCCAGAGCGCTTCGGGATAATCGAGATTTTTAGTACTAACATCTTGGAAAGCGGATCGCGCAGCGTCATGTCGATCTGTTCGGCTGTGAAATCACACATGAATCCCGATGGGCTAACAACATAGTTGTGAGTGGACACCCACATGAGGACATCAGTGTAAGCCACCCATACTGCCCAACTGGACTTGTAGTGCGCAGCAGCAGATGCCCACAGAGCGATAGCCGCGTCTGCAACATCTGCAAGGCTTAAATACTATATCCAGGACTTTAGCCACCATCCGAATGAAGTGAAAAAGGAACACACTAGCTCGGAGAGGAATTTCTCTAGCCTGAACCGTTGGTCTCCGGCCTTCGAAGCTAAAAGCGAATCGCGTCAAGATAGTCGAGTCTAATTCTATTCACTTTTCACTTACCTAGTCTCACCATCACGAGACCGTCTTCTACAACCTTGATCAACGTGCTAAAGGCATCCTCATCTCCTTTTCCGGCTTCAATTGCCCGCTTTTCGGCACCGGCACGGGCAAGAACCAGAGGTATAATTTGTTCGGAATCCAGGTCAGGTCCCTTCGGATTGGTTTTGGTGAAAAGGTTCGTAGAAAGTGCGCGTTGGTAGGCATCTGCTCGGATACTTATCAAAATCCGCCAAGAAGCCCTGTGCATAAACAAATACCAGACATCGATTCATTACCATCCATCGGTGCATCCTCTGTCGCAGCTTCTGCTATTCGTTCCTGTAATGCTGCTTTGAGTCCTAAGCTGAGCAGTAGACCATGTCGTGACACACCAAATGACGAATATACCGTGCCCATACTTCACCTGAACCGGGCACACTTCTTGCTGCACGTTGAATTATGCGCGCCAGGTCGCCTTCATCTATCCCTTGCCCTCGCTGATGAGACATCAGTCGAAGGAGAACTTGAAATAGGAACTCTTCCCTTGACGTACCATAAAATCGATATACCCAAGCCAAAGTGTACGCAGCGTTTGCTCTGCGCTCCCTTCTCCCGCGAAACGATGCTTCGCAGCCTCGGCAATCGACCGTTCGTACAATCCCCTAACAATAAAGCCATCTGGGGATTTACCCTTTCGCTCTGCGGCGAGATAGTGCATATATGCTTCAAGAGAAGTCTTGAACCAAAACATAGGTCAAGACAAAGTGGCAAATTGACGAAATATCTCCTTACGAGGGAGAGTTCTGAAGATTCGCGTCGCTCGTATACTTTGACAGCACGGGAACGTAGTTTTGAAGCTGAGACGAGTAGTGATTCGTACTCCGTCGCCGGTTTGTACGTTGTTGTGAATGAGGAGTATGACTGATATGTATCCTCGTGACCTTTGAGTACAGAGGATTAGCTATGACAGATAAAAGCAAATGGGTGCAACCATAACCGACCTGCATGTGGTTGTTGAAGGCGCGCAAGATAGAGTTCTTCGACGTGTTGGATGAGCTCGGGCCTGTCGTTCGCAATAAGCACACATAATATCAAGGAAGGCACACGCACCTGTCGGTCGGAGAAGCCGCCTCGATCATCTCAAGCTCCCAGTCTCTTTGTAGTTCCCAAAGGTACCGACTCTTTCAGCCTAACGTCAGATCACCCTACATCATATCAGAGAAGTCATTACCTTGGTAAGATGTCCAGTGCCTTTGGAAACGACCTCCGAAATGGCCTCACGGGTCCATGCGGTGGAGAACCAATCCCCTAACTCTTCTGGTGGCACCTCGAGCGCTGCGAAATACGCGTGGCGGTCGATTAAAAATTCGATGTGTTTCTGCAAGATGGGAATAGCTGTAACAGCCGTTCAACATATACTTTCACAGTAGGAAACCCTCACGCACATAGATAGTCAGCCTCTGCGCGTGCGTACAGCTCTAGCACCTCCAAGACATCGGCCGGATTTTCCAGGTTCGTAGAGGACACTTTTGCATCAACAAGGGGTAGCCACACGTCATCCCCGACTGCAAGGTAGCTTGTGGCCATTTCTCGAGCTACGAAGACCTGTTCGTCCATGTCAAGAGAACGGGCTAGATTGATGTGCTGGACATGGAGGTTGATATCGAAAGAGTTGACAGATAGTTCAGTGAGTAAGTTGGCAAGCGCGTCGAGACCGTCGCTTGCATTAGCAGAGTCATCCATGTCGCGGCCGGTGAGCGTCGCGGGTTGTTAGTTCGGAATTGTTCGTTGGTGCAAATGGTTCCGCGTCACGACCGACCGAAAAAGGTAAGTTATGACTACTGTAAAATGAACTCAATCCCGACGTCGACGGTATAGGCCGCATTTGATGTACTGGAAGTATTGAGATCCACAAATAATTGGGCATATGTGCCTCAGAGCTGCACCAAAAACTACAAAAATGAAAAGCCAAGTTTGAAACGGCAGCATATGACAATCTTGACAGCCCAAATATTGAAGTCCTGATAAGTACGTGGAGTTGCATCTTCGGCTCATCTCGTTACGTTCTCGGCGCTCGCAATGCAATGCTTGCCTTGTTGTCCGAGTTGTGAACAAGTTACGGCGTCCTCGCTTTGTCTCGTTGTCTCCGTGTGCTCAAAAGAACAACAAAAAGCAACAGGCTTCCTTAACGGACTACTATAGTTAGTCTCGCTGGCAGCTGTCGAGGAATGGCTGAGTTCTCCATTTTTGCCGTCACAACACTGCCCGTTCGGTATCGCACAGCAAGGACAATATAATACCGTGGTGACACTCTCATACCGCATCTGCTCTCTCACCTGACCACGACCAGATTATCTCTCGTTGCATTATTCCTCGGATCCGATCTTCGTGCCATGTCCTGTTCGATTGCCCCTGTGGCTTAGAAGTTATTCATTCGGACCCATAAAAGGACCAGGGCGCGCATGTCTTACTCTTAATTTCTGATCTCCTGGCAAACCTGCCCCCACGGGTATGTCTTCGACCCTCAGGCGCTCTCGTCGCCGTGAGTTGGTCCTTACACGTTCTTTCACGAGAGCTATCCAAGACAAAGTACGACTCGAATCGTGCGTGTAGACCCTCACATATCTGAGTATTTCTGACCTCCACAAGACCCCGGGCAGACGGGAAGGAATGCAGGGTGTTCTTCGCAGATCGCACCAATGGTCACGTCGCCCTCGCCTCGAATGTCGAGGCGTCTGCTGTTCCCATGCTAACATCACGCCCATCCATGATACTTTCCCTTTATCCCAGCTCGAATTCCCATCTACCCATACACCCGATCCATCATCTCCCTCCTGAGCTGCTCGTGCATGTTTTCGCCCTAGGCTCTGTTGATGACGTGATGTTTCCCATCCTCGTTTCTCACGTGTGCCATTCTTGGAGAGCTATCGCGTCGCACGCACACTCGCTTTGGCGACGCGTATCACTTGCTCCTGATTCCAATGTGCAAATGTGGAAGGAGTGCATTCGCCGTGCACGAATGTGCACACTCGATGTTGTACTCGCGTCACATCCTCGGTCAAGGGCCTTGTATGATATAGATATCGTGGCACTCCAGATGCACTTCCTCGCCCCACACCTTTCTGCGTTGCGATCGCTTGACATTCGGTTCAACTCATACGCCCCATACTTGTGGAATGCGGCGCTTGGACCCTTTTGTCGGTCAACTTCTTATCTTTGGGATCATCGATCTCCCAACCAGGGTGACCGACCTTTCAACGGTGCCGTTGAAGCTCCGAAACTTGAATCCCTCACGCTTCGGTACCCCAAGAATGACGATACCAAAGAGTTCAGCCTCTTTGGTGGTTTTGCTCCGAGGCTCGCCCGAGCCACGTTGGAAGGCGTGCGGTTGACATGGCTCCCAGAGTTGTTTGGAAACCTTTCGTTTCTGGACTACACCCACCACGGGTTCAGTCGCGGGGAGAGGCCGTCGATGAGATTCTGTCAATGTTACAGGTCTCCTTCCGACTCCGGGAACTCAAATTATGTATTTGTTACAAGGCCGAAACTTCCCAGGCATTACGCTTGCAAAGGTCGTTGCTTGGTGATTCCGATGTCGCTTTACCTTTCCTCAGATCGTTGTCACTCCGCGTGGACAATGAAGACTCAGATATCCCATCCGAACTCATCACCATACTTTCTCGACTATGCATCCCAGAAGCTAAGAATTTATACTTGCAAGATCTCAGTGCACCCGCGCTTGGTTCACCATTTGCTGCGTTGCCCGTGTTTATCGAGACCATATACCGCAACACTTCATTAAGTAATGTGATGGCGGAGGGTCGCTGGGTCGAGCCCTCGTTGCTGCTTGGGCTTGCAGCACAGCTACCCTCACTAAAGTCTATTCGGGTTGGCGATATGGTGAACACGGCAGGGGTGAGTTAAATGTAACGTAGGCGACGATTACTTTACTTGAATGGTTACACTTATTATATTGTTTTCTGTTACCCATGGACTCGTTGTATAGCCTCCCTTACATAGAGGACGGTCTGTCTGTTATTTGAATTTTGGATATGTACTGATCTGACTGTTGGTGGTAGTGTGTCGAAAGTGTAATACGTCCAAATGTACTTGACTCGTCTGTTTCTTTGCCCCGTAGATCTGATTTCAGTACCTCGTGAGTTCAAACGTTTACTTTTGGAATGAGAGGATCTCGGTTCAGCTCGTCGGACCGCGGGCCAAGTTCCCTGCTTCTCGGAGGCCTTCGTCCTATATAATACTCCCCATCCTGCACCAATCCCTTATCAACCATGACTTCCCCCACTCAGTTCACATTGGAAAAGCTGTACAACCTCAATGGTCTGGTTGCCCTCGTCACGGGCGGTGGCACTGGGATCGGACTGATGATTGCTCAGGGGCTCGCTGCCAACGGGGCGCGTGTCTATATCACTGGGCGACGACTGGAGGTTCTTCAGAACATCGCCGAATCCTGGAACAACAGCAAGAAAGATACCATGGGGAGCATGATCGCGTGAGATCTCACCGTTCGCAGCGTAACTAGATCTCGTTTCAACGTCGTTCGTTGCGTCATCTTAGGCTGAAGATGGATATCACCAACAAGGACGATATCCAACAGGCCGTGCGGAAGCTCAGGAACGACGAAGGGAAGTTACATATCCTTGTGAACAAGTGAGAATATGTTCTGCTTCTGTTGATCTCTGATCGCTGACTGCTTCGCGACAGTGCTGGTCAAGGCGGCCCTCGCTCCGATGAACTCAACACACCGTCACCAACGGCACCCAAAAAGGCTGAGGAAATCAGTCAGTATCTCTTCAACAACGAGTCCTTTGAAGAATGGTCTTCGTTGTATTCCATCAACACGTTCTCCATCTACTTTATGACTGTGGCTTTCCTGGGATTGCTCGACAATGGATCTCAGGATATTCCCGGATTCACTTCGAATGTGATCAACATCACAAGTATCAGTGGGCTAGTTAAAGTTGCGCAGAGACATGTGCGGAACGGTCTTTCTTCCCTCCCGTAAAGCTTCTCAGCTGAAATGATGCGATTTTAGTTCTGCTACAACAGCTCAAAGGCAGCTGCTTCTCACCTCACCAAAATGCTCTCGACAGAGTTTGCCCTCCGAGGTATCCCAGTCCGCGTCAACGCGATTGCACCAGGTGTGTACGAGAGCGAGATGACGCACAGTGTTATTTCCGGTAAAGAGGCGACAGACGCGGTAGGCATGCCTGTCGTGTCGTTGCCTGCCCAACGGCCTGGAACGTAAGTTGGTGGGCTCCATGTTTCCTCCACCCTCCATCCATGAACCGAAATTCACCTGATCTTTGTAAATTGTCTACAGAGCAGCGGAGATGGCCGGTACAGCGGTATACCTCGCGTCGCCTGCCGCAGCATATATGAATGGACAGGAGTTGGTTATCGATGGAGGGTACCTGGCTGTAAACCCTTCCCGAGTCTGAGCAACGGGAGGACCGATCTGGCGTAGCGGATCTAGCAACGGAGAATTGGACAGGAAAAGATGATATATCCATATCACTGCAATAAACAGTCAGCTTGGTTCACGTGGGGGCAACTCGTGATCTTCATCAGTGGTTAGCCTAGGAATAAATATAAAATAAGTTCCCTCCTTACTAGATGTCAGTAGCCGTGTTCGATCCCCCGAAATCCCGGAATGACACAAACTCTTGACTGCATCGTCGTGGGTGGTGGGCACGCAGGTGCTTCTGCCGCCCTTTCCGCAGTCGAGGCGGGCTGCAAAGACGTCTTGATCGTAGAAAAAGCGCCCGAAGAGTGGGTCGGTGGGAACGGCTACTTCACAGCAGGTGCCCACCGTACCGTCCACACCGGGCTTGCAGACCTCCTCCCCATCGTCACCAACGTGACAGCCGAACAAGCTGAAAATATCGATGTGGCACCTTACACTGCAGACGATTTTATCGACGTTATCATGCGCCTCGGAGAAAACAAGCCGAACCCGGAGTTAGTGAAGACCATGGTGGAGAACTCGAGGAACGCGACACAATGGCTGGCGGAGATAGTCAAGATACCGTTCATCTTGGCGTTCCACAGACAAGCGTACGAAGTGGATGGAAGGCAAAAGTTCTGGGGAGGGTTAGCACTGAGCGTGGAAGATGGTGGAAAGGGGCTAATCAAGGCGGATTTGCGAGCGCTGCAGGAGCGGGGTGTTAAAGTGTGGTTCAACACGCCTGCCGTTAAGCTCATCACCGAGGGTAGCGCTGTGACGGGAGTTGTGGTATGGAAGGGCGGAGAGGAGGTCCTTCTCAAGGCGCCTGCTGTCATTCTTGCATGTGGAGGCTACGAGTCCAGCCGAGACCTCCGCATGAAATACCTGGGGCCAGACTGGAAACATGCACGAGTGGGCATCCACATACGTTGCGTAAAACGATAGCTCAGCGACGCTTAGGTTCGCGGAACCCCTTACAATACCGGAGATGGAATCCTGATGGCGCAAGCCATGGGTGCCAAGCTCGTTGGCGACTGGAGGGGATGCCATAGTACTTGCTGGGACGCAAATGCACCCACCGATGCCGGAGACAGGGAGCTAAGCAATCAATTCACAAAATCCGGATATCCGCTGGGCATTATGGTGAATGTCACCGGAGAGCGGTTTGTCGACGAAGGGCTGGATTTCAGAAACTACACCTACGCGAAATTTGGGAGGCAAGTCTTACTGCAACCGGAGGGTTCTGCCTTCCAAGTGTGGGACGCGAAAATGATTCCACGGCTTCGGAGGGAAGAGTACAGCGACGATGTTGTAGAGAAGATCACAGCGTACACTCTCGAGGAGTTGGCTGAGAGATTAGTGGACAAGGGCCTACAAGACAAACAAAGGTTCCTGTGGACGGTCCGTGAATACAACGATGCAGTTCACCAACACCGCATGGAACACCCAGGCTCCAAATGGAATCCGGCTATTAAAGACGGCCTGTCAACCCAATCCTCTAGGAAGTCATTGACCCTTGCAAAATCGAACTGGGCCCTTCCAATCGAGGAAGGGCCTTTCCTGGCTGTCAAGGTCGCCTGCGGCATCACATTCACGTTTGGTGGTCTGGCAATCGATCCAGAGACAGGTGGCGTACTGTCTGAGAGTGGAGATGTTATCCGGGGTCTGTTTTGTACTGGAGAGTTGATTGGGGATCTTTATTATAACAACTACCCAGGAGGTAGCGGACTGACGGCGGGCACCGTGTTTGGGATGAAAGCAGGACGCGCAGCAGCGAGACTCCTGCATCTGGCCACTTAGATGTGGTATAAACAAACAGTCGCAGTTGGCAGTAAGTGAGTGGATGGCTGATTTAGGCGATTCCCTTGTACGTCATTGACGTCCAATCCCATTAACTCTTTACTCCCATCCACCATGCCACAAAATGCATCGTCTGTGTCCTCCTCATCTCAAAACCCCGCCCGATATTTGGAGATAACCCAAAATATTTTGGATCAGAAGAATCTGACGGAATGCATGCTAAATCTGGTCAACCAAGCTGCCAACGTTCCCAAGGACTGCAAAGATTTGCAGGAAGAAATCCGAGTTTGGCTATGCGAGTGGAGTAAAATACGAGTCAGTCAAAGTCATGCCTTTTTTGCCTACTGATGAGGTATCAGGTCGAGCTATTGAAGCTTGCAGGGAACTTTGAGTCACATTTTCATGAAGAGTTCAAGATACCAGATGAAGTTAAGGTGAAGCTGCGAGCAGCTCAGGAACAAGCAAAAAGGTTGGGAGAAGAGTATTAAAGAGTTTGAAACTGTATTCAACCACTCCATCAACATTCAGAAGGATGGATTGCCAGGGGCAACAGAAGGGTGTGTTGCCTGTGAACCTGAGATGCACCCACCCACTACCACAGCAGCAAAACATAAGGCATATAGCTAGTTCCATTACATTTTCACTCAGCTGATGAATTATCTATTAGCATTCACTTGTCTTCCTAAAAATCCTTGCCAGGAGTGTTCTAAGAGGAAGATTGCCTGCAGTAGAGAAGGGGGGGTTCCCTGCATGCAGTGCCATATACTGGGAGTTTGCTGTGAAAACTCCTTCCCATGTGCCAGTGGGGTGGCAAGAGAGGCATGGGACAATGAAGTCCCCTATTTGATTCTCCCTGGTAAAGCTATTGAAACACATTTATTCCATTGGTAACTGACACCTTACAGCACAGAAATGATGGAGTTCTCTGAACATCCCAGCTCTTGAGAGGTTGTCTGTTCACTCTCTCAGTGATGTTGAGGTGCAGGATGTGACCCCAGGTAAGGAAGCTTTTTTGTGGCCCTTGCCCTTCACCATATCCAAGGGTGAGGAAGCTAAAAAGCAAAAACAAGGAAAGGAGCCCCTTATTCTTGCTTTGCCCTTGATTTATTGAATCAAGATTTTGGACATTATGAAAGAAAAAAATGCTAACAGAAAGGAGAAACATGCAGGCATAGCCTCATCTTCCCCTATATTCAAAAACAAGCATTAGCTTGTTATAGCTCATATTCAAGCAAGGCTCCAGGCCATTCAGGCACATATAAAGGCATCCACATCACCTGTGCTTGAGGTTCAATGCTTCCTGCATCAGTCAGAAAGCAAGTGTGAGGATGTGTTGGAGGTGTTGGAGTTGTTTGTGCAGTGACCTTTGCCTTGTTGATTGGAGTGCATAAGTTGAATATAAGAGCACTGTGATTAGACTTCTCTACCATTGGAAATTCATCTACTCTATTATCTGCTTTGAAAGCCTCATTTTTGCTTTTATTCTCCTGTCTACTTCACAGCATGGGCTTTTCATGTTTATCCATTCCACTTTTCCCAATCCAGTTGTGCTTATTGCAAGGAGACCTTGCCTAAGGGCCATATATTCACTAGTCCTACTCACTGCTGGGGCTCCACACTTTGCTTGACCCAGTAAACTGCATGGACCTCCCATGTGATCTCCATCTATATATGTGGCCACAAACCCAACTCCACTTAGCTACAGTAAAGTGCTTTATGCTGTGCTCTTATCCTTCCTAACACAATCATTCAGCTCCACTACCTGTGGTCCCCATTGTGCTGCATATTTGACCCAACCTACTTTTATTCCCACTCACCTTCCTAACAAAACTCTTTGTCTAAACCCACAAGTCCAAACAGGTATCCTTCAACCTGTGCATTATTTCTGACCAGTACTCAACTTCTAACAAACACTCTTGCCTATTATGCTAGCCTGGCTAGTGTTATCAACTACACACTTTGACATTCCATCAACTTGTCCTTCCTTGAAAGGAGTTCTGTTCAGAAACATCTTTTCAAAAAAATTACTTCATTCAACCTACTTGCATAAGTGCATTTCTTCAAAATGCTTCATTAACTCCCAATGTAAATGCACAAAGTTGCATTTTGGGCACTCGAAGTGACTTTCTTCTGCAATAACTGTGTACTGCAAACCTTGTAACAACCCTATTAAATGCAGGCCACATTCAGAGTCTTTAACCAACCATAAGCATATAACTCCAACCCCTTATCTGGGTTATGTTTTGATTTGATGTGTTATTTCAGCCTCATCTCCCCCTCATTATTGTTAAGGGCAGTAAAGCAGTAAGAACAGATGGTTGTTGAGCTCATCATGATATTTAAAGAAGGATAGACAAGAAGGTTGAGCGACCTTCAGATGGAAAGCAAGGTTATGCTAGGAAAGAGATTTAGGAAAGGCTCTAAATGACCCATAGCTCAGCCAAACCCCATTTAATACACAAAAACCAGGCATCTAAGGGTGGAAATTGCCATATATTGGAAATAAAAGAGGAGTTGGGCCAGCTGTGTGAAACATCTTCTGAGGGCATTTGATAGAAATCTTTATAGGATCCTCTAGTCTAACTTTCTTTGTACAAGACCTCACCACGTCTATTTGATTAGGAAGATGCTTTCTCCACATAAAGTAGTGCTTTCCAAAAATAGACCAGTCATACTGGTGGTTCCCCAACTATTTATAGCAATTGAAAACCACGCCTTCCCAACAACTGCCAAGGGCTTACCATTTTCTCATCAGTGTTTAACACCAGTGACTTAAGATATTCTGCTCCAACTTGCCTTTAAACTGATAGTGCATCAGTCTAATTCCATGAGGTTTTTGTGCATACAAGGCAGTACCACACTTTATTCCTTACTCCTTCCATCAAAACTAAGGAATTTACTACATAGTTCAGCATTAACACATCCTTTGGCACCCTACCTCTGATTAAACTCCAAAATACCCAAACATTTCAATAAAGTAATTCAATTTGCATGATCTTGGGCCTCCTTCTCTATTCACCCTCTATTAATCACTGGCAGTAGGTTGTTAAAAAAACAACATGAATACCATTGCCATATACACTGCTAGAGACCATCATTTGGAAAAAATACATCATGTAAGGTTAAAGATGATGCCTGTTGAACACCAGGAGGTGCCACCACCTTTCTCCCTCAAGAGTTGACAACAATATATTTGAAGCATGCACCAAGCTTTGGAAGATGAAATCATACCAGAGCTGATATTGAAGGATATGAATGATGAATAACTTGAAGCACTAGAAATGGTACTCGATGGGCATGGAGTGTTTATTACTGGCACAGCTGGTACATTAATCTACATTCTGCATTAAATGACTTGAAACACTTGATGTTGTTTCTACAGGAACAGGGAAGATATATATATATATATTGCCAAGTTTATGAAGCCCTCATTTACAAGCATGGGCATAGACCTTGTGTAGCCATCACAGCTAGTACTGGAATGGCTGCCTCTGGACTTTGAGGTGGGCATCATGTTTCTAACTAAGCCCTTCATTCATCACACATATAGGCCAAACTTTGCACTCCTGGACAGGGTTTCACAATCCTCTTATGTTGCTTGAAGCTACCCTGGAAAAAGTTAAGCATAACCATTGTATATACTACTAGTAAATAGAAGTCAACATCCTTATGGTTGATGAAAGTAAGGTTTTATCTTGCAACAAGAAACTGTATTGATTTTTTCAAAACTCAACAACCTCAGTATTCATGATAGATTCAAGGTTTATAGACCTTATAGATCACATTGCTCATCTACTTTGTAACTCAACCCTTCCTTTTGGTGGAATTCAGGTGATCCTAACCTCAAAATATATTGATTATCAGTCAAATTTTCATATCTTTCTTTCATAGCTCATTGCTTCTGGGAAGTTCTTTTAGCTTCCTCTATGCAACTCTTTGAATTCAACTGCTCAGTTCCTATTTGAATCTCTGGCTTGGACTAGAGCTACAAAGAAGTTGATTAACCTCAAGGTAGCTCATTGACAATCTGACCCAGGTATTCAGCATGACAAAACTACTAAACATCAACTTATATTCCATAATCTAGAACTCATCACTCTATTAAATGAATGCAGATTCAGTGTTCTATCATAGTGATCAATAATGGCATTATAGGCTTTGAACTATGCTTTGATTACCCCTTTATCCCAACTGGAATCAATACAGCTTTATGCCCTATGTTGTCTGATTGATTCTACAAATGCTTGACAGTTAAGGGCTTTACCAAGCATGTTGTTTCAATATCAATGTGAAAACATCCCTATCCCAGTAGAATTCAAGGCCTATTATGCTGATATACCTATTGAATCCCTTCTCAACCTTAAAATTGGTTCTTAGATTGCTTCAGAAGAATATAGGCTCTGAGCTCTTCAATAGTTCAATAGGAATGGTTTTTTTCTTTTCACACCAAAGAAGATTTGGTTAGGTTTGGTCCACAGGGCAATGAATGCATTCATCAGATAAGCCTGTTATGCATTCCATCATTCTGTACAATTTTCTCTTATTCTTATCCAATCATTTGTTTTGAAACATTGGCCAGTGACAAGCTTATTTTTTGTCAACTGAAGACCTTCAAAATAGAAGATTCTTGTGGACAAGTTGTTGCAATTCATATACAGGTACTTGTTTAAAAGTTAACTCACTTGTTCTATGTACCAATCTTCTTTTATTAGATCCCCTTAATCATTGCATGATCCATCACAATGCACAAGTCTCAAGGCCAGATGATGAAAAAACTCATTGTAGACTTTACTGGCATATTTTCTCCTAGTGATTTTTACTCTATCAAGTAGTGATGTGTGTTGATTTTTTCCTAGGTCAAATATATGCTGCTCTGTCTAGAGTGCAATTCCTTGATGGACTTCAGGTTGTTAATTTTAACCCTAACTTGGTTAATCTATTTTGCTTTTCTCTACTTCCCTACTTGTTATAACTTTTATAACCTAACTGCTCTATGTAGATTAGAGCAGACCCTAAAGTCTATACATGGCACCATGAGAATTTCAGCAATGATTTTTAGTAGTATTAACTGATAATCATCCATGTCCTTCTTTTATGAAAATGAGTGACTCATTCTAAGCTTCTGAAGCTTATCAGCTTAAAACAAGCCTTTTACCACTGAATTTCCCATTCAATCAACCCTCCTTTCCCAACCAACATCATGCCTACCCATCATGTTCTCAGTAACTTTATGCCCCTTTTGCCTTGTGCACATGCACAACCCTCCCCAACATGTAGATAGCCACTCAGAAGATGTAGATCTACACCTCTACATCTTTAGTGCATTTTTTTCTTTTTGTAACTGTGGTTACTTACTGTATAAGACCATATAGATAAACCCCACCTTCTTAAAAAGAATGCAGCCAGGTATCAATACCCCATTTGCACCTTCATAGGTCTGCCATATAACCTATACACCCATTTCAAAGATCATTACCAATTTGAGCCAGGTAAGGGCTTCTTTTACTTTATAACTACCACCTGAAACAAGAGCCAAAAGGAACAACAATGACTTCCAGGATGGTTCAGAAGAAGAGGGTCAACTGTTGAAGAGACAAAAAATCCAAGATACCCCACCTCTCATTGCATTGCAACCACAACTAAACAAGTTCTCTGATGGATTGAACAAAAAAACCAATTCTCTTCTTTCCAACTCCAGGAATTGGCCAATGACAAGCTCATCCTTGAGCAGCTCTTAGGGTTAAGGTTAGGAAATGAGCACATCAGTACTTAGATGCTGACCTAATGCAATTAGCATAATCACAACCAATTGTAACTGCAGGACATTGTAAGTCCAGCACATCACAATGCCACATTAGTAACAAGGAGCCAGCTCTGCCATCTAACACCTTGCTTGGGGAAGATAACAGATTATTTACACCTCAATATACATTAATTTCAGAGAGTTAAATATGTATTTTGTATATTTGATCATGTGGATGTTTTGCACATGAAGCCAACACTCTAAGGACCTTGCCAAGCAAGGTGAAAGTCAGAATTTGACCACTTCACTATTTTGTAGTCTGGAACAGGATATCTTACAATATCAGTCACTGTCAGCATTATTCTCCATCCATTACTCTTCATGCTGCAAAATGGAAGAACCATTCCATTATCCTGCAAGCACTTTCCTCCTTTGCCCAGCCTTGTGAATAGAGAAAAGAATGTTCATCCAAAATTAAGTGTGCAACAGAAACACTCACATGCATGAGGCACATTTGGGTCACCCCGAACAGCGAATCCATGAGATACTTCCAAGAAAACTTGGAAGAAGTAAGTTAATTTGTTGCTGACCAAGATATCCTTGGCATGTCTTCGTGCCTCGAGAGAAAAGGCGAAGTCATCCTCTGTTAATGATGGAGATCAGTTCAAGAAGAGGGTTAGTGATCTAAATCTCACCCACACATGAAAGCAGGAGGGGTCCTGTTCCAGTGTCAGCAGACGGAATTGAAATGTGTTGTCTAGATAACATACTGTTTAGCTTCTGGAAATGACCCTCCTCAAGGAAACCAGGTGGGCAATAGCACCTGCATACACATGGAGGCTCAGTTTCACTGTTTGTGTCCACAGAAAACAAATGACCTGCCGCGATGGACCCCTCTGCAGCCATATCCAGTACGAACGGTGCGCCGAAACAGTAACCTGGAGACATGTTCAACAATCATTGCCACATCAACGGAGCTCAAGCGCCGCGGGCTTACCGACTGCGATGTATTTTGTCATTTCAGCCCCTAGGAAATAGAAGCCGCTAAGCAGCGTATTGGAAGGACACAACGCAGCGGAAACCGACTTACCATATGTCGCTTTGACTTCTTCGAACCACTCTGGGAATACCTCGATCGCTGCGGCGCATGCCTCCAGAGACCATGCAACCTTGTCGCGATCGGCGGCGGATTTTGTACGGGGACTCCGAAGAAATAGTCCGGTCCGAGTACGATGAATCCTAGGTTTCCCTCTCGCATCAGTGACAACTCGAAATTACCGTGCACGACACACCAACCGCAAACGACGTACCCCGTGAAGCGAAATAGTCCTGAAGCAACTTGTTATTAATGAACAGGGGTCCGTAGGTGTCTGCGAGGAACAGGAGGACTTTCTTGTGTGGTCCAGACACCACATTCGCTGGTGGGTCAGAGATGTAAGTATCGAGCCCGCCGAGTGGCTCAGTGCACCCTTCAGGGGTCCCGGTGTGTTTGATGCCAGTCCAGCAGCATGCGCTTGGCGGACCAGCAAGACTAGTCGGCATGTTGGGGTTTAGTTGCTAGTGGTGTCAACCTACGACGGACCAAGCTACATCTCAGCAAAATAACCCGCGATCACAATGGAGTGGATATTTCATCGTACCTATGCCCCAGGTTTGTGCAATTAGCTTGACTCCACCCGTTGAACGTTGAACGTTCTGAACAATAACGATTGTATATCGTGCCGATCCGAAAAGTCGTCACCGACACGCTAATTCAAGATGCGAGTCACTGGGTCCCTTGGTGTGATACAGCCTGAAGCGCTCACAGCGCGGATGTCATTCTACGGTGTGACTCACCCAACTAGTACGACGAACTCGATGCTGGCTCGAGTACTTGTGTATCATGGCATAACCGCGTGACAGGGCTTCAAAGCTCTGGCTCACTCAGTCGAAATCGCCTGGAGTGGTAATTTATTGATTCTCCGACTAATATCGGCGAATGACGAGTCAACTAGTCACGGCTCGTCGCACGACCATCATGCCGTGGGCCGCATCTGCCCCGGAATATTCTAACGATTAGAAAGCGTATATCCGCCACGGTGACCATGCTGATACTATCGTCAGTTCGACATGTCTTTGGGAAAAACTAACTATTTTGGCAAATCAGCGTTTTCATGACTATCCCGTTTTCCAGCCAATGCGGTACGTAGTACTACGGCCCCGCCCTATGTAGGTACCGTCGGGTCCAATGGTAGGCGTCTACAAACACATTTTGACTAACTAATTGTGATCAATCAGCGAGTCAGCCATTTAATTTGGAGCATCTCTCTTCTCCATTAAATGCATGACGCGTCCTCTATGGGATGTGATAATAGTGATGACATTGTAGACCCATTCACTGCCCCGGCCAGTCTGGTATAAAGACCCGCAACACATCGGTAAGCTTCGGACACTCAACTCGCCCATACATCCACCAAAGCCTGTCCTCTCTTTTGATAAGTGACTGCACGATGTCGGCGTTAATTACACCAAAGCCTAAGCCCACTTCCCGTCTCGCACGATACCGTGCGTTGTCGCCTTATGCCTCCATTCACGTCTCTCCGATCCAGCTCGGCGCCATGAGCATCGGGGATAAATGGGACACGATTGGCGCGGGGAGCATGAACAAGGAAACTTCGTTCAAATTGCTAGATGCGTTCTACGAAGCCGGTGGAAACTTCATCGACACTGCCAATAACTAGTGGGTGTCTCGCAGAGATCGTCGATGTCAGTCATGGTTACCGTTCCGTTACAGCCAGGATCAGAGCTCAGAAGAGTTTATTGGTGAATGGGCGGAGCAGCGTGGTATCAGAGATCAGCTTGTCATCGCAACCAAGGTCAGTAATCCCATTGGGTTGGTCGACGCCGTACTCATTCAATCGCAAAGTACACAACAAATTTTGTGCGCGCGGAGACTGGGATCAAGCAAAAGGTCCTCTATATGGGCAACAATATCAAGTCGATGCATGTCAGCGTAGAAGCAAGCTTGAAAAAGCTGAGAACGACGTACATTGACATTTTCTACGTCCACTGGTGGGATTGGGAGACTTCCATTGAGGAAATGATGAATGGCCTTCACACGCTCGTTCAGCAAGGAAAAGTGCTCTATCTGGTATGTGTCGAAAACATCCTTGACATTTCTGATTTCTCAAATTGTTCAACCTTCTAGGGCATTTCCGACACCCCCGCATGGGTTGTGTCTCAGGGGAACCAGTACGCCCGTGATCACGGCAAGACGCCGTTCGTGATCTATCAAGGTCAATGGAATGTCATGCAACGTTCTTTCGAACGAGATATCATCCCGATGTGTAAGGCTCATGGTATGTTCTGACTTTCATGTAATGCTTTAGCACCGCGTGATTGTTTATGGCCTTGCACAGGCATGGCTTTGGCTCCGTGGGGTGTGCTAGCAGGCGGAAAGCTCCGAAGCGATGAGGAAGAGGAGCGACGTGCCCAGTCAGGCGAGAAAGGTCGCACCACCTTTAACCCGGAGTGGAAGCGAAACGACGCGGAAAAGGCGATGAGTGCAGCATTGGACAAGGTCGCCAAAGAAGTCGGTGCTAAACATCTCACTTCCGTAGCAATTGCATATGTCATGCAAAAGACGCCTTATGTATTTCCGATCATCGGCGGACGCAAGGTGGAACAATTGGAGGGTAACCTCCAGGCGCTGGAGATTATTCTTACCCCCGAGCATATCAAGTATTTGGAGAGTATCGTTCCATTCGACCCTGGCTTCCCGACCACGATGATTGTTAGTTGATGATATTTGTCATATTGCTCATGTCTTTCTGACATTTTTGTACAGGGTGACGGTAGCGACTACACCACTCTCATGCGGAATACTGCTTACTTGGAGAAGCAAAGCCCTCTTCGTCCAATTGTACCGGATCTCTCTTGATGTATAACAACAGGACCACCTCAAACCTTGTACAATATCAGAGAGATATGATATGAAAATTGTTGCACAGTGTGACTTGGGTGATGACTATCATAGTATTGGGTAGGTTACACCGTTACTGTAGCTACAATTTTCAAGTTAGAGTTGATCATCGTGTCTCCAAAATCATATATGTGTATAGCCAACAGTCCGACATTCTGTCACGCGGTTGACACGGGCTGCAGAGCACTATTCTTCATCTCGAAAAGGTCCTCGATCTCCTCCAGACTCTTTCCCTTGGTTTCGGGCATGAAAAAGTAGCACACCAGCGTGACGAAGCATGTCGCTGCACCGTATAAGAAATACGGCCCGCTTGGAGATGCGCGGAGGAAGAGAGGAGCAGTCAACGTCACCGTGAAGTTAATAACCCAATTAGCAAGCTCGGATACCACATGTAAATAACTTCATTTCGATGAAGAGAAAACGACAACTTACTAGCTGGAATGCACATGCCTTCGCTCGCAGGCGAGTTGGCACTATTTCGCACGCGTATATTTTACTGACCTTATTTAAGAGGAAGTCGAGTCTTGTGCATCAGAACAGAATAATGGGAACCCACCACAGCCCAGGACCACGCGAAGTTGGCGACGAACATGTAGACTAGGATGATGACAGCCCACTGAGAGGGCTTACCATTGAGGTGAACCCCTCCGTTCGCCTTGCCACCGTGAACTGCATATATGCTGCCGATTGCTAAAAAACAACTAGTCATGGCGATTCCTCCCCCTATCAAGGGGAACCTCCGTCCCCACTTATCCACGTAAAGCTGAGCTGGAATAGTGAACACTAGATTTATAATTCCCGAAATACCGGAAGCGAGGAATGATGCGCGTTGCGTTGAGAAGCCGGCTTGCGTGAAGAGTATGGGAGCATAGTATAGCACAGCATCGATCTAGTCCAAACAGAAGACATATCGGTGAGGATGAAGATGCAATGGATTGCGATGAATGTAGTAAAAGTTAACACGTACACCGCAGAGCATTTGAAACCCCATCAGGAATATTCCAGGTAGACTCCTTCTGATGTACCGTTTCGAGAAGACTTCCGAGAATGTGGCTTGCTGCGTGCCCTCCTCTTCCAGAGACCCTCTGATACCCTGCAACTCCTCATCAACGTTTTCGGTCTGGCGGAGTGTTGATAAGACTTCGCGAGCTTCTTGAAACCGGCCATGTTGCACCAACCACCGAGGAGAGAAAGGCACGAAAGCCATTCCAATCGATAGTATTGCGGCTACACAGGCTTCGGCGATGAATGGAACGCGCCAAGCTAGGCTATTGTCCAGTCTCGACGACCCGTAGGCTATGAAGTATCCAGCAGCGATGCCTATCGTGATGAGGAGCTGCAGCATGGTTGCCACAGTGCCGCGAATGTTTTGGGGAGCGATCTCGCACAGGTAGATCGTCACCACTGAGATGCACTGGCCTTGTCCGATGCCTGTTATCAGACGAGCACAGATCAAAGCACGGAAATTATTTGCAGAGGCGGATATAATGGTCCCAACGGCGACTATTAGTCCACCAGCAAGAATGCCATACTTGCGAGAGATGACATCAGCGACATGGCCACTGCATAAAGAGGAAATCGAGGCTGAGAGCAGGACGCAGGCGACATAAATCCCCAGTTGACCGGATGAAAGGTACCCTATGGAGTTGCTAAACTGTGGCATTTGCGTGAGAGGACCAATTGAACCTTTCGCCTAGAATCGTCAAGAAGCCCATAGATAAAACACTGCTGGAACTTACCAGTGTCAAGCCCCCATAGCATACCAGCCAGAGAGGTGTGTAACGCGATCAGGTAAATTTTAAGTGTGACTGAGAGCATGGGGTCTGTGTGTGAAAGAGCTCTTGAGAAAAAAAAAATCCATGCAGTAGAAGTAATTCTTCTTTGCGGCGAAGCTCCAATGGGGAAGACAGTTAGCCGAAAACGGACTGTAATAGAAACTCACGACGCGTTTTGCAGGATTTACATTAAGTCGGGTGAAAATGTCGTCTGGGGTGTGGAGACTGTGCCTAGAATATATAGTAAGTTAACATTTGTGCGCTGGGAAGGGTTTCCTGACCGAAAATTCGTGAACTGATACTTGAAGCTTGAAGCTTGAAGTATGGGTGAACATGCTGGCTCTCTCTGAATGATGTTGTGAATGAACATAAGCGTAAACTTCAAATCACGATAGACTATTCAAGTTCAGATTTCGTCCAAACCACGAACATGGATGAAAACTACAGTTAGGCCGGAATTTATCGTCCTGACGAACAAAAAGACCACATTAAATTCTTGAAGTTTAGTCGGACGTCGAGGACTAAGTATGGCGAAATTTCAAGCGCGGACGAAACTCCCCGCCCACCAAGGCGACAGCACAGTGCCTGAGGTCACAGCTCGGCTGCTTAGTTCCATCGACAGTTCACACTTGAAATCTGTCATGAGTTGTCCCAACTTCAAGAACAATGTTTGTGTGTTCGTTTGGACAAGAAATTCAGGCTACAGAAGCTTTAGTCGAAGTTTGCAGTTAAGATGAATTCCGTGCTGAATAAAATACTTGAAATTTGAACACGCACTCAGTCAGCTCTCGATTTAAAATCTGCAAAACACGCCGTCACTGACTCAGGCTGGCGCTGAAGATACAGAACTTGAAGCCCGGACCGCAAGATTGTATTGAGCCATGTTCCGGGGTAGTAATTTCGATTGTGAGCTTACCCAGCCAAGAGAAGATGCTGTGCCAGTGGGGCCTGTCAGTCACATCAAGATGGATTTACAAGAGAGGAATGAAATCGGATCCATTTGCTGGAGAAATGTAGTGATGAATATACGTACCACTCGGCTGTAGGCTCGGTTCCAGGTCAGTCGACGTCAGGACATTTAAATTGGCAAATGTGAGAAGGGAGCGGCGCGTCGCTTTCGCGGTAGTGGCGGTTTAAAACTTGGACAAGTTGTTGTCGTCGCACGAAGTTGTGCCCTTGAACGTCTCTGCCAGCTTTCAACATGATGTGGGGCGCTTCAAGTAGTCAAGAGAGGGCAAGTCGGACTACTACTACTAGCGACGTCGGGTCGCACTAGCTCATTTCTCACCATCACCACCTCTATCTCCAACCGTGTCCCCGGCGTAGGTTTCGGCGCGATACCCAATGCCACTACTCTCCTTCGATTCTTCCATGTCCGCAAGACGAGACCCTCATAGCTTTGAAGATGATCCAGACGAACCACCGAAAAAATGGTATAACTACCTCTCTCTTTGTTGTAAGTGTCTAGCATGGTGGGCTTGGACCATTAAACGATCCTGAACGCGACTCGCTCTCATAGTATTAGTTGCTTTAATGATAGCTCCGCACCCGTCTTGGCTACTCGTTCTTGTCGATCATTACCTCCGCACACTGCATTCCACCTCAAGTTTTCTCGTCCATTTACTTGTTTCATACTCCCTTACATTCCTTGCATTTTGTTCGCTCATTGTTTGTGTCGCTCGCGACCCCGGACCAATTTCTCTCCCTAAAGGAGTTTCAGAGGGAGAAAGCGAGGATACTGGCAGGGACGATATGGGTTTGCGGGAGGCTCTCCTGGCTGCTCCAGACTTTGACGACGAGTTGACCCCTCTCAAATGGTGCCGTAAGTGCTGGGGACCAAAGCCAGAGCGCACGCATCATTGCAGTCTTTGTGGACGCTGTGTGTTAAAAATGGGTGGGTTGTGGATATCCTGGTTGGGCCATCACGAGTGCTGATTGATTAGACCATCACTGTCCATGGCTTGGAAGCAAGTGTGTGGTAGGTCTAGATCGACGTCACACGAAATCTCTTGCCGATCTTCCTCTAGGGCCATAGAACTTATCCTGCATTCTTCCACTTCATATCCTGCGTTACCTTCCTCTCAACTTACATCTGCATCATTTCCGCACGTGCATTTTGGTGGTCGCTCCACAACTCGACCTCAGTGCCGGTGAGCATGCGCGGTCGTTGGGTTGCGCTCTGAAGCTTGCTGACCTTTTAACGAGGACAATGCCACGCCTATTCACGAACTTCTCTTGACTGCGACTGGTTTGATCTTTGCCCTTGTCGTTGGTTCCTTCACAATATATCACATATACCTCATCTCGTAAGTGGCATTCATCCCGCTGGACTCACAAGTTGTCTTAAACGCGAACAGCACGAACCAAACGACTCTAGAAAGTCTCTCACCGTTCCTGCTCCTTCAATGTTTACCACCACTCCCTGTGTCACTTCGCCTCTCAGATCCTCCAATGGAACACGAACTCTCATACAAGCAAAGAAGTCTTGTACGGGACGCTCATGGTTCAGTGAAGCTGTATGATCTCGGATGGCGGAAGAATTGGGCACAGGTATTTGGGTGGAACAAGCCACGCGGTTGGATGCACCGCTTCGTATACGGTGGCGCTGGGTGAGTAGGCTCCGGATATCATGATCATTTAGCTGCTATTAACGACGTGCGTTCGTCTGTACTGACCATGCTTCGCAGTAAAGGCAATGGGCGGTCCTTCCCTCGTAACCCCCGTTCCGAAGAGATGCTGTCAAGACTCGCGGACCGCCTTGCTACTGTTGACAAGGATGCATGAAGACCTCCCTTGAATCGGGCTTGATGATGGACAAAGCGCTTCCTGTACACCAGATTCTGCTCGTCAAATAATGTATTCTCGCTGTTCAGTAGTATATAATGTTTATACCTTGATCAAATCGGGAAAAAAAAATAACCCCTGATTATCTCGCCTGATCCAAGTGCGAGGATGGGACTTTGGACTACCGTCAAACGGTCGCGCGATAACCCTCCGCTACTGCCAAACCCGTGTAATTTGAAACGATTCAAATATTCCAGTCCTTAAAATACTCAGACCGGGCCCGATCATCTGACGAGCGTTTCCTCACCAAAAACGTTCCTAGGTATTCCGTGGCCGTCGTCTTTCCACCACCATGCCCATTCATCACATCAGTACGTCGCACCGACTCCAGCGTTTTCCCCCGCGCACTGAAGCCTTCCCATCCTTTATGGACAGTTCTGCTCAAGTTCAAACAAGGCATCACTCCCGCCGACGTTGCAAAAGTCAGAGCGAGCCTACACGCGTTGCCCTCGCAGATACCCGCCATCAGTAGTGTCAAGGCCGGTTCGAAGATCAAGCACCCCATGGATCACGATTTTGACGAAGGTCGGTGATGCAAACTCGTACTTCCTTGACCCGAATGTGATGATGTCTCAACTGGCTGATGTTCCAGGCGTCATTTTCGTCTTCAACGATGAAGATGCGCTGAGAAAGGGTTACGCGCCCCACAAGGCACATACGGACTACCAGGCATATACGGCGCCTTACATCGAAGGTCGGTCGCGTTGCCCCTGTCAGTGGTGCTTGTTCCCGGCTAATGACACTCCAACATCCAGATAAGCTGATATTCGACATTTTCTGTGAAGAGTGAACGAGAACAACAAAGCAAATGAACTATGACGGATGACTTTATACATATCGTGAATGACCTCGCAATGCGTGCGGAATAAAAAGTATTCATGTCCTGTCCTGTGAGCGGGACTGCGCTCAATTGTAAATCGGGAGTGGCATAAGCCTGAGTCATGCACATATTCAGTAATGCCTTGCGCGAGTCCACGAACCCTACTCACCTGTCAGCGTTGAACAGAAAGTTTTCGCTGTCATCTTCGCTCTCCAGGAAGTGTGTCGGGTGTAAAACTAGGAGTCATGTTTCAGATAGGGATAGCAACAAGAGTTGGCGGCCTTACCTAGATGGCCGCGTATGTGTTTCAACAAGTTCTCCATTTCTCCCCACTCCGGCTTATCGAACAGCTGAGACCCTCGGATGCTCTTCCCTCGTCCCAGTTCCTTTTCTTGCGTGTGCTGTGATTTCGGCACACTCGTGGGAAACGACCATTCACTGTCCTTTCCGTCTCGGTCATGGAGCTCTTCGACGCTTTCACCCTGAGGATTGCATCCGTTCTCCTCGGAATGACTGCATGAGGGTGGCGGAGTGGGAGAGAAACTAGTCTTGGTCTGATACAGGATAAGAGATCAGACTCAAAACGGGTCACAGCCAGAAACTCACGGTCTTTATAAATCGCTCATGGCAAGCAACAAAATGCTTGTATTGCTTCCAGGTGGTCACCGTATCATCCGGGATCGCATGAAACGCCTTGCGATATATCTCCGTCTACGAGAGCCAGTAAGACGAGATACGTAGAGAAATCAAACAAGCAAGTACTCACGTTGTGTTTGGCACATGCAACCCAAACACGGTCCCAAAACTCATCTGAAATCGGATCCTCGAAATCGTCAGGTTGAACGAGCGGCGCTAATATCGGAACCGACTGCTTGGCCTTGACTTCATAAAGTTGTTTCTGTTTTCCTCGGCTAGACCGCTTATTTGTCGTGCTCTTGTCCTCAGTCAGGTCACTGTGATCCGATGTACAGTACGAGGGCTCATAAGTTGTCTGGGTACCATCCACAACTTCCCAGCCGGCAGTATGTGCATCGAATGGCGTATCAGTGTTCGAGTCAGACTTCTGGTCCTCGCGCGAAGTTGACTGGTCAGCGCAAGATAGTTCCCCGATTTCCAGAGCCGGCGGTCGACAGTCAAGGGCTCTGGCCTCAACTGTGGGGACCGCCACGCTTGTGAACCCGACGGACTTCTTTTCATCAAGAGGGCATAGCACATGACCCTCCTGAGCCGATGACTCATCTCTTTTAGAACCAGGGTCGCGCATCTCGCCATCCGTCGCAGATGGATGGAACACCTTTGACCGCGTTCCAACGACAGCGTGTTCGGCAGCTTGAGCACCTTGATAGTCAGGTCAGCAATAGAGCGGTTACGAGTAGAGAAATCATGTGCCTTCTTTGATTTCATGTGCCACCGTATGCAGTGCATCACGGAGTGGTCGCTCGTGCACATACGCAAACTCCGTAACTTGACGACCGGGCGACTCTTGTTCTGCGTTCGGGTCCCACTGTTCCTGAGCTTGTTCGCGGTATGATACTTCTTCATGTGATACGTAGTCTTCGTCAGTTAGGGCATCGACATCAACTCCAACATGCTCTCGCATCAACCGGACCCGGAGCGTGTGTGCAAATCGCCCCACTTTGAACGGACTACCTGCCATCGTCCTGCACGCAAGGAGATCAGCCGAGAGCTCGGCAAGGAACAAGGTTCACCATGACCTACCCCTCAATCATATCAGTGTCTCGGATGACAGCCGCTAGTTCAGAATCTCGATCACCTCGCTGAGATCGTTCGTTGATGTTCGCACTTCCAATGATCGCGAGCCTGTCGTCCACGATGCAGATTTTGTCATGAACGTAGACCTGAAACCATCGTTGACCCACGGAAACACATTCGGCATCGGGTGGCTTACAATCTCAGTAGTCAAGGCCCCATCACGCATCTTGCCCCAATTTCGCAAGGAGAACACACGAATATAATCCTCGGGCTAATGGAAGTTAGGATGAGAGACCGATCAAGGAGGTCAAACCTACTTCGATACCCTCTGCCCGCAATCGCTCATAAATCGAGTTTTCCCCTCGGAACAGTGTACGGTTTTGGCAGTCAATTATAATTCGTATCTGTCAAATTACTGCCTCAATTTAGGAGTATACCAGGAACCAAGCAAACGCACTGCACTCGCATCGCCATGGTCTACCGCAAATGGGAACCCAGGGAAGAGTGGTATGATGATACAACACTTCCATGGGGTGTCCTCTCGTTTCGCGCGAATGATGCGTTTAACAAGAGCATTCCCGATCGCATTCTCGATTTCCACGTCGTTAATGACAGTCCTTCGAGTGAGAAATAAGCCCTGCTCCCAACTCTACGATGCGCACGCTTACGAAGAGATAAAGAACTGGTTTTCAATGTACACAAAGTGCTCCGAGTCGTCAATCGCTGCTTCAGATCAGGACCAAATCATACGGATGTATCAGGAAGGCTCACCTGCTATGTATGCGTCTTGGATGGAATGTTCGATCCGATTTGGTGTTCCGAGTGACCAAGGTCCAGCCGAGCGACAAATTTGCATCTCGCAAGTTCCTGTGAGCCCCATGGCCTCCAATTCTCCAGGTCTAAAATCTGGCGGGGGCAGTAAAAACGGCATAGACCTCGTATGGTTCTACGTAAAGAAACATTCCGTGATAAGATATCGATCAAATACAGAAGTATGCCATACCTTGATTCGTAGCAACCAATTCCATCTAGTATTATATATCAACAGACAAAACGTGTTAATTTGCCTCTGGCACACCTCTCGATGAAGTGCCAAGCCAAATCGCGAGCCGGTTGGCCGACAACTTGCACCCCAACATCGTGCCTGTACGGCGTTAGCTTCATCAATACCTATTTCTGTAAACGCATACCAAGGCATCCTCGGAACTTTGCAGCGGTCGTACATGTCCTCCTCAGGTTTGTGAAGAGCGTAGAAGTCCAACACCCTCGGATTGCTGTAATCCTTTCCTGGCGTATTCAGTAAGCACAGACCTGCCGGAGTGAGCTAGTTGGAAACAAACCCGGCCATAGTTCTGTTTTGTCCGGTGATAGTTCTGGATCGTCAACGAGAACATGTTGTGGGGTGTCCCATCTAGAGGAAATTAAATATGTTCCGTGGTATGAACGACATAACAGACCTTCCGAAGCAAAGATCTATCCCGCCCATGAAGGCAATAGTTTGGTCAATGACGCAAAGTTTCTCATGCTGAGATAAAGAAAAATCAACGATGTTAGAGTAAGAGGATAACAGCTTATTAGCTTACGTGAGCCCAGTAAAACGTTCCTGTCTGGAAATGCGAAGGGGACCGCTGGATCATGATGTTTTCGTGAAGCGATGACAGTTTTTGTTTTGCATAGCTAAAGTAGGCACGGATGTCAGAGACAGACGAAAGTAATATTGAGCCTTGCTCACTTGCTATCCGTCGGCGTTGTACGACTTGACACTTCCTGACTGTTGAGTGCATGAGCATATAAAGTATATACCAAGGGTAGACACTCGCTATAATATCACATAAATCTTGACGCCTTCGCTCGCCTTTCGTTCCAGAATCCTATCCAATCGATACTTGTCTTTGTTCGGCCGTCGTAGCTGCATTTCTGCAGTAGCTAAGCTGAGGACACGATTCTCCGCATGATTAGCCGTACCTGGGGAGAGCCACCAATCATGGATATATATGCACTCTTTCGCCATCATGAGCGCTCTCGACAAATTCCACATGTAGTCACGCTGCAGAGAAGGTTCAGTCACTGGATATGAAAACTCATAACAGCAAACTGACCCCATCCACAAGCCACTGTGCAGCTACGTTCGTCCGAATCGGTGCAAAACTGCCGAATCGATTCTTGGTAGCGAACTGACAGATATCCGCAGCCTTCTCCAACGCCGTGATCCATTGTAGCATTTGGCGCTAGAAAAGCGCAGTGTCAGTCATGACCCAAGCGTCTGGCTACGTACTTACCTCGTTCCTTGCAAACAGTTTGAGCCGCATTTGTGAGTTCTCAACATAGAACGTGTGCTTTGAAACGTCTTGCGAGCGCTTCTTTCGCCTTCGTTGTTCACTCTCTGACAATATTTGATCCTGCTGCTGATTCTGCTCTTCGACCTGCCCGCTTCTTCGAGGTTGAGATATTTGTAGGGGTTTAACGTGCGTAGAAGGATCCAGCATCGGAGGGAGTGAAAGGTTAGATGCGACTGAGCTCCCTGAAGACGCTGTATCATGTCGCGCATGCATAGGCCGAGGGGGCGACTGATTCTCCTGGTTCTCAACATTGCCCACATTCGGTGTCGATCGTTGGCGAAGATTAAAAGCTCTAGTTATTCTGCCAGTGATAGAGTCCATCGCTGACGCACAATCGACCTCTGTCTCCTCAGGCAATGCAACTTCGTGCATGCGTTCGGCAGTGTAAAACTCCCTGTCCGCAGGCTCCGGGCGAAGGAGGTGGAGACCTTTGCGATAGTAACGAATGGGACGTACGATCTTGAAATCTGCGTCCAAGAGGAAGACGTCCAAAACAATCAACTGCTATGTTAAGTAGAGCCGTGCGATCGAAAAGAAATGCAACAGACCTCTCCAGGCTCTTCAAGAATGACTAGACAGCTCTCCCGCACAGCACACCAACGAGACTGCTTTCGATCTCTCCTACTTGTAGCTTTTCGTCCAAGCCCTGGGTTATTTCCAGATGGTTCAAGACGTAGGAAGCCTGCTTTGTATTGGAGTCCGCCTGCCTGCGCAAGGGATATGAACAAGGCGCTGACTTCAAGAAAACCCGATAGCCTATTCGATGACGGATGGAACATCTGACAAGTAACCGGCGTCATTTAATCACCCCGACATTTCCGCAGCTGTAGTAACGTACCACGGCACGAATGAGCTTGATGAGATAGTTTTCGAGGGCTTCACGTTGTGATAATGCGAAATCTGCTTGACGAATTTGGGTTCCCCCGCTCCCCATTTTGAGGAAATTAAAGTACGGTAGACCTTCGGTCACTGGAGTTAGGAAGACAACGGAGTGTAGGTGAAGAGGCATACTAGTTCGCGGAAACTCTGGCAATTTGTCCTTGTGGCTCCTGAATGCATTCGATATAGTGTAATGCGTGTGTAGCGAGATGAAGTCTCGAAGTTGCCGATAAATGACCCATCGAGCAGCACCGTTCGCATATTCACACTCGATACGAAACACGGCTTTGTGTGCATGCAATGGATGTAGGCTATCGCTGATACGGATACGCAGCCGGTGGAGTAAAACCGGGACACGCCGATGGTCCTTGTCGTCCCGCTCGAACCAAAGACCCAACATTAGATTGGAAAGACCGCCAGTAATAAGTTCATCGATAATGTTCACTTCCGGCGGTGTAACGGCGTGCGCTGTAGCAGTTGAGGGCGACTGTCGTATGACGGATGGAATCAAGGCACGCAACTTGCCCCATCTGTCGGAGCCTCCAGAACGTTTTATTGACCTCGGAGGGGGATGAGACTGTGATCGCTGAATATCTATTTGTGCCGCATCCTTGGACTGCGAATCATCTTGTTTAACGAAACCAGTGGTATGGTGTCTGGAAAGATGCCTGTCATGTTCAATCGGCTGTTCTGAGCCTTGACGCTCCTCGTAGATAATAGCAGACTTTCCGTCCATAGATGACTCGAGCCACCTTGTGGAGGTCCGAGTCTCATCTTGTCCCCTAGTGTCACGCGCCTTTCCTTTCCTGTCTATTAGTATGAAGTCTTTGTCGTTGTTTGAACTGAGCAACTCCATGGCCCCACGGAAAGTAGGTTGTCGTCGTCGAGAACGAGGCTGGGAAGCGGGCTGGGGATGTTCAGCGAGGTCGTTTTCGAAGAACTCTTCATTCCCGTGCCGACCATCAAGGGAGGTGAAGGGAAAGCCGATGGGGGAGCTAGAGTGGACGAATTGATATGAGAGAGATCGGGGAGGACCAGTCCGAGCGGAAGGTGTGTTAGGCACTGAGGAAGTGGGCCGAGCGACTCTGGCGGCATTGGACGATGAGGGGGTTGTTATATGCAAAACAGGTCGTTGATCATGAACTGGGGTACGGGCAGCGCCTTCGGACGGGGGCCAAGGTGTTCCGTTTTCATGGAGTTCGCTATGGCCAGCGGGGAGTGTAGCAGTGATCACATCGCAGAAAGTGACCGGCTGATGTGTCTTTGGAGTGGACTGCGACGAGACTTGGTTGGTGGCCATGTAGACAGCAGATTCAGAGTGAACGAAATAGGGAGGACGAGATGGTCAGCCACCAACTCGTTTGGGATTCGGAGTGCACGAGCTCACCACAAAGTTCGTATTCCGGTCAATTACGTCGATGGCGTCGAGACACAAAGGGTCCGAACTACTAGTAGGACGATTAAGAGTAATAATATGTATACAAAGTGTCTATTAGCTTGACGTCTATTACAGTCACTCAGTGGATGGTAGTAACGTCCGTCGTCCGTCATATTGATTTTCTGGTCCAAAACAAGCATTCATAATCATTAGACAGATATGAAGCTCGAGGTGAGAAAGGTTGATAGATGGCAGTACACCACGCGGCATGCCTCATAGAACGGTCTGATCAATCAAGATTGACTCGGACGATAGCCTAGAGTCGTGCTTTTAGTACAAGCAGGTGATGTCAGTGGCGGTGTTGGACTCGTATGGTTATCTTCGAGTTGTCGAAGCGACTGTCGTTTTCGCTCACGCTTAATTACGGCGACAGGAAACAGACGACTTTGGACGCATATATGTAGGTAAATGGTAGTGTGGTCGATGGCCCAGGATAAGTTGTGACAGATGGTATGGCGCTGATGTGGTCACCACACTTCGGAGCCGCATCTGGAAAACGAATCAGATCATAAAGGGATGAGCACATAAAAATTTGTCAGTCGTATTTGTTTCCCTCGAAGACCTGACCATGGCGTAGCGGAGACACGGAGAGCCTCAGACTGCTTGGCGATGAGACGACGACGAGTGGCACATTGTCAAAGTTGAAGATCAAGATCCTCATCTGGTTCTAAATCTATTGTGATGTCGTGCTTGCTTCGAGCATGCCGTTAATCAAGAACACCATGCAGCCTCTTCTTCAGCCGACTTCCTCCGCGCAAACACATGGATATGTGCTAAACCCGGAATACTTTGTAACCTCTGCATCACAGGCTCGGAGTGGGCACGCACGGATGAGAATAAATAAACGTACCGGAGGGTTGACGAACCACGCGGTTTCCCATTGGTTTTCTTTCCATCTCCGTTTCACGAATTCATGCATCTCTTTCCCTGCGTTCTTCACCATAGCCTCTTCCACTTCACTTGCACTTGGAGAGCGAACGAGCTTGTCCATAGTGAGACCCCAATCGGCCAATACCGGGAGGCAGGACTCGAGAGAGGGGAGACTCTCAATGGGGTCAGTCGAGCCTGTAAAACCACAAAGACCATCTTGCTGAACGCGGGCGTCGATAGCAGGCGGTATTAAGGCGGGATGGAAGACAGGCACGCGGCTCCAGATCAAGGAATGTTCGATTTCAGGAGGAACTGCGGAGGTGCACCGTCAACGACTGGGGCGATCCATAAACCCACAATCGCCGTCGTACCTGAATAAGGCCAGTCATTTTGTATGATACAGATCAAGTCCGAGTTAAATGGTATATCTGCCTTGAAATATTCGGGAGTTGGATAGAGCTCTGGTTCTCCGTTATTTGTAGCAGCAACGGGCAGATCGTCTAGTGCCGACGTGAGCAGTGAAAGGGTGTCGGGTTTGCCCCACTGTAGGCGATGGATTAAAAGGTAATCGGCTGCATTGAATATGTCAGCTCAGTGTGCATTTCCTGTGGCGGAAATGATCACGCACTGACTGATCCATACTCCATTTTGAGTCCAACGGCCCATTCGTCATATCTGCGCTGCAGCTCCTTGTCGCGCTTCAGCAGGCCGAGGTCTCTTCGAAAGCCGTTAAGGCGTTGATGTACAACGATCGAGAAGGAACGTACCCCGAGTTGACAAAGGTCTTCAATTGAAGCCATGTAAAACGTGCGGGATAATGAACCCGCAGCTCATCCAGAGTTGGACGTCCCGAGCGAATGGCGACCTTTTGAACGCCAGGAACGACATGGGTCTCGATAGTCATCGTCGCTTACAGTGAGCGACCACACCAAAATTACGTGTCAGCTTGAAGTTGAGCACTGAGCGCTGAGGCTTCCGCTCTTCATGGTGGGAAGTCCAGCCCGAGGCCATCCCACGGTCCTGCTCAATGTGTCTCTCCCGCACTTGTACATACTGGGTGGAATTATAGAAAATAACAGCCAGTGAGCTTGAATATTGGCTAGTAAAAGTACAGATGCAAAAGTGGACACAACTAATAAATGACGAGTACCAATATAGCAGGAGTGCAATGTCACCTGAACAGCCCACTACTACTTTTTCGTTTTGCTCTTTTTGCTGGTCGATTCTTCGGTCTTGTCATCCGCTTTCCGCTTCGCTCCGCCTTTGACTTCTTTCCCCTTTGTGTCCTTCCCCTTTGTATCTTTCCCCTTCCCCTTTAACACATTTCCTTTACTTTCTTTGGGTTCTTTGGGCTGGACAGTGAAGAAACCGTCGAGACGCTTCTGCTGTTTTGCACTGAGAAACTTTTGGAGCTTCTCTGCGCCTTTTCGTACGCGGTCTTCACTGCATCAAAAAAAAATATCACGTGGTGCACGACACAGTGCGAAACGGTCACGAACTTGAATCCTTTTTCTACGACCAAAAACTGCACCAAGCCTTCCACATCAGGGTCCTTCCATTCGAGCTGCCAAGTTACATCGTGAGTGCGTGGTACACACAACTGGGGGAAGTGGGGAATTACCTCGATTTGCGAAGCTGATAACACGTCTGGTTTTTCGAATAACTTCTTGGCTTCCTGCCAGGGCCATTCCTCGGGAATTTGTACGCCCCCTTTCCTCTTCTTGCCGCCCTCCTCCGCATCAGCGGCCTTGTCCTCTTTCTCGGCTTGTCTGGAGGGATAAGAAAGGTCAAATCTCGGTAAACCAGGTAATGGGAATAACTTGCTTCTCTCGTAGGTGCTCGACCACTCCTTCCAACCCATCGAACTCTCGTATCAGTTTCAATGCGTTCTTGGGACCGATGCCCTTGATAGGCTCGAGGTAGTCACAACCAAGTAATATACACAGATCTATAAACTGTACCCCTGCACGGTTAGCGCAATCAGGATACGTCGGAGCACCACTTACCTGTGACATATTCATTTCGAGTCCTTGGAGGACCTTTTCAAGACTTATCTCTGTTATGGGGGCTTTCTTGGCTTCGGAGAACGTGAGATGGCGGTATAAGACCGGGGCAGCAAAAGTGAGAGTATCCATATCTTCCGAGCCAGCTGCGTATACCTGCCAAGAACAGCTCGATTATTGTGTCCAGTGGTACTCATAGTAGTCGTACCTTTCCACCCCTTGCAAGTTCAGCACATTGGGCTTCCGCTTCTGACGGTGCCTAGCGTAGTCATATGTTCAACGCCTCGAGAGACTATATAAAAAGGACGAACGATGACGACAGGAATACCCATAAGTCTGAGGAGTCTTTGACATTCTTCGTTATGCTCTCGGGTAACTCGAACAGTTCGCCTCGTGAACTTGTCTACCTCTTCGGCAGTACCTGTTTCCTTCGCCTCCTCACCCTCGGCTTTTGCTTCCTCTCTCCTTTCGAAACGTTTTGCTAGCTACACATGCACGCGCGTCAATGACAGCCACCAATTAACCCCTTCAATCTACTCACCACGCCCGACTTCAACTCCGGCGGTCGGCCGTCAAACACGTAGGCGGGTTTGATGCCATTCTCCACGATGCGTATTGTTCTATAGAAGAACCCCATAAGATGACTCGTCGTTTCGCCAGCATCGTTGGTGAGCATCTCGCCGTCCCTTTGCCGCACGGCGATGAGAAACTGGTAGATCGACATGGACGCGTCGATGGCGACTTTGCGACCAAAGAGGGTCTTGATGTCGTGTTCCGCGATAGCTTTGGGTGCATGCTCGGAGATAATTCCAGTGAGTCCCTTGATACCCATCGTTGTGAGTGATGTAGGTCGTGTCTGGCAATGAGCAATGGTGTGACAGCATACGCGTGACAGGCAGGAACGTGACCTGTGACGTCGACGCGTTCAGTTCAAGACACCGACTTGTAACAATGTGTACACTGCAATTACTAGGTAAATCGAAGCAAGTCATCTGGATTCTGGCATGATATCGACACCGTACGAATAAGTCGAAGATGGGCTTGTCGGAAGACGACTGTTGTCATGTAGGACTTGCCATTTTTACTAGTAAAAACTGCCAACTTCACCCTTTCAATGCATAATACAACACGGAATGAAAACACCAAGGTTTCGTTGATCCTACTAGTGATAATATTGCGCGACATAAAATAGACCTTTCGTCAAGCTTCAAGCCTACAGGGGTAGATGACCTGAAATGGCTGGCCGTGTAGTAATTACCCAAGTCTGAGACGGGTTAGTCTCTCAAATTCTCCCACCCAGATGTTCTACTGCAGAGGCTTCCACTCAAGATTTCGTAGCCCAACTTTCGCGTTCTCGAGACCAGCAGCCAAGTGCGTTGTGGCCCCCGTCCGACGGCACAACGCGACGCGGAGCACAGACAAACCATTCTATGTCACCACGCCCATATTTTACCCCAATGCTCGTGAGCAGCCAGTCTTTCATTGTTAGACCTACTCTCTGACGTGGCTCACAAGGTCCGCACATCGGACATCTCCACTCCCTTGTCACCGCGGACATCATCGCGCGGTTTCAACGTATATTGAACCCCGTTCGTCCGGTGGTGTTCCTCACAGGCACAGACGAGCATGGTCTGAAGATGCAGCAAGCGGCCGAAGCTAAAGGTTTCGATCCGCTCGAGTGGTGCGACGTTATATCTGCCGAGTTTCGTGTTTGTTTCGTCCCTCACCTAAACTTTCTGGTATTTACTGTGACGCTGTTCGCGTAGAAACTGGGCGAGAGGGCCAATATCAGTGGAACCATGTTCATGCGCACCACGCAACGACAGCATCGCGACACCGTTGAACATGTCTGGGTAAGCCTCGTCGACCGCCCTCCAAATTCCATTCCTGATCCATATCCTGTGCAGCGTGCGCTCGCGGACCAAGGACTCGTCTATAAAGATGCGTACGAGGGATATTACTCCACCACCGACGAATGCTTCTATCCGTCCTCCCGTATCACATCTCACCCGACCCGCCCAAACACCAAAATCTCGACCGAGACAGGTTCTGTCGTGGAATGGTCTAGCGAAGTGAACTACAAGTTCAGACTCTCCAAGTTCCGCGAGGTTCTTCTCGCGCACTACTCTACTGCTGCTGAGCTCAACGCGAAAGCCGAGAATGGACTTGTGTCGCGCGGTGTACACCCGGACGTTTACCAGAACATGGTGATTCAGGACTTAAAGACGGAATCTCTCGAGGACTTGTCGATATCCAGACCGAGAGATAGAATCGGGTGGGGGATTCCTGTACCCGGGGATCCGAGTCAGACGGTGTATGTCTGGTTCGATGCCCTGTTGGTGTATCTGAGTGGAGTAGGGTATCCGTCCGCCGGAATGATGGCGTGGCCCCCAGATGTGCAGGTAGTCGGGAAAGACATCGTTCGGTACGTCTGGGGCTGCTTCGTGGCTTGTCTTTGGTCTCACGCGTGGAAGCTTCCATGCGGTTTACTTGCCTGCGATCCTGCAAGCTGTGAAGCTTCCGATGCCGAAAACACTCCTGACGCATGCCCATTGGACTGCGGGGCAGAAGAAAATGTCGAAATCTCTCGGGAACGTGGCTGATCCTATGACCGCGATGGATGATTTTGGAGTGGACGCTGTTCGGTTCTATCTTGCGCGTGTCGGAGGGAGATTCCGGGATGATGTTGGTGCGTGTAACTTGTTATGCTTTCAGGGAGCTAGTCGCTGCGGCGGGACGTTGATACAACAGTTTACTTCGTAGATTGGTCCGAGGAACAGCTCCGAAAGCATGCAGATGAGATACGTAATTCACTCGGAAATTACTTCCTTCGGATAACATCAAATGCCATCAAGAGCCGAGCTGCAAAAGTGGTGGCGACCTCCTCTGAGTCACTTGGGTTCCGCGACCTGATCTCTAGGCTGGACTTTGTGGACGCTTCGACGGGTTCATTGGACCTCGAAACATGCAAGCTATCGACCAATGAAGAGTTGTTGGCGTTGCTCGACGACCTCGGTTCACGTGTATCACGCTCTATGAGAAATCTCGAAATTGCCCACGCGCTTCATACGATTGTGCTGATTCTGGGATGCGTGAGTTGCTTCTTGGCTCACATCTCCTGTCACCATTGAGCATCGATTGAACAGGCGAATGGTCTCCTGACAACACTTGAACCTTGGTCGGACGTGCATCCACCAGACGTCGCCTTGTCATGCTACCTTACCGCCCTCGAGACCCTCCGTATCACGGGGATTCTTCTCCAACCATTTATTCCACACACAAGCGAGAGGCTGCTCGATGGATTGAATATCTCCGCAGATGAGAGGAGTGTAGAGTACGCACGTGTCGGGAAAGGTGAAGTGGGAGGAGGGCTAGTCATGAATGTGAGGGGAGTCAAGTTGTTTGAAAAGCCCACCAAGAAGGGTTCGTTCGAAAGTTGAGTCACGAGTATCCTTCATTATGGTCAATATACCTTCTGCAAAATATCATACACTGCAAGAGGATACGATCTTATGAAGCATATCCCATCTTAGCTTGCTCCAATAGTCGATGATTATGTGAATGTGTCCGGATCCAAGGTATGTCAGCTAGGAGTGAACGGCTATTGAAGTCGGAATCATTCCTTCAGTTGTAGCTGCATCTTCTCGACGACGATCTTGACAATGTCTTTCCATTCTGTCATCGCTCCTAGACCTATACACGCAAAACAAGAGGTGAACAATGTATAACCGAGAGAATCGATTGACCACATGCCGATGTCCCCACATGCAAGTCCTTTCCCAATTGGCCCAACGACATGATATTTGACAACCTCGCGCACGATGCGGAGGTGCTGTACCGTCAGGGGGTGCTCATACATGAGGGTGTTCATCGCCGGAAAGATGTACGTCGGTGTCGTCGGTGCTAGAGCGCGGAGCAGGGACGTCTGACGCAACGAGCGCATCCGATTACAAAGAAAAAAGATGGCAGCGAAGAGGAATACTTACGACAAGGTTATCGCACAAGCCGGCTGCGATCTTGGCGAGGGTGTTTGCGGAACATGGAGCGACGAGAACGATGTCTGCCCAACGCCTCAGTTCGATGTGGAGGATGGGATCGCCGATGGTGTATGTCCCCTGGATAAGGAGGAGGGTGGTTGTTGTTGAGACGAACAGAACCAGGCCTGGAATTCTCGAAAGTGAGGCTACGTACCGACCACTCATCGTCGTCCGTCCAGACGCGCACCCCGACGCGCTCGATGTCTGCGGCGTTGAAGAATGAGAGGGACTTTTTCGTTGAAACCACTTCGACTTTGACGTTGCTGTACTAAGCCAATGGGTCGTCCGTGCGCAGCTTTGGCAAGACAAGGAAAGGGTACTGACTTTGAGGAGTTCTTGTACGATGAGAGGAGCCTTTATGGATGCTACGCTACCAGTCGTGATGAGGAGAACATGGGTGTGGTCGGGTGTACGCTCGAGCTCGGCGACGAATTGGCGTGTCATGAGAAAGGGGTATGTCGAGGTATTCCACAGTATGACCAGTATAGTACAGCAGGTAGAAAGGGAAAAGAAAACAGTCGGTTATCAAGCAGTCGTCGACTCATATTTATCCCTCCAAGATGCCCATCTCTTTCCACTTATCCCATAACATTCCGATCCCAACAAACGCGTTGGCAGCGCCCTTGACGTCCTTGATATCCAACAACTCGTATTCCCTCCCAAATGCCAAAAAGTGTGCAAAGAGTGAGTTAAAGTGGGGTTCAGAGCGGAGATGGAGGATTTGTGGGTAATGTGCGTGGTATATGTGGGCAAAGACTCGGAGAAGTTGGCGGTAGACATGCTTGATGGTCGAGGGGAAAGACTGGGGGAAGTCATGGCCTACGAAACACCAGGTAAACTTGAAACTGTCATTGGTTTATTCAAGTCTTACCAGATTTTGTGGGGAAGACGTTTTCGTCGTCGAGCAGATTTTGGACCCAGGTCATTACGTAATCTATATATGTGGGGGCGGCCAAGTTGACGCTTTTCCGATCCTGGTTGATCCAAGTGTAATTGAGGCTTTGTCGGGTAAATTCGGTCAAAAGATGCACATGAAAAGAGTAGTGTGCACGTACTTTGGCCCAGCGGACATGGTAGGACATGAATGTTGCGTGCAACACTCGGAGATGACCCCATAAAATTCGTTGAGATTGGTGTAAAAGTCAAACACTACACCATGGTGAGTATGACAACGGCCAACGAGTAACGAGAAGCGACGAACCATTTACTGCGACCCATTCCATGATGTCGACATACTTTGGGAGAACGACGATCGTCTTGAAGTTGCCTTTGACCAGGGCAGCTTCGACGAAGGGACTACAAAGATAAAGAGGCTTGGAGGGAGATGGGCTGCCTGGGGCAGAAGGCACGGGTGGGGGAGGCATATCGGGGAAGGTCGCCGAGGTCGGTGTCGGCGAGCGTTTTGGAGCACGCGGATTGCGCGACATGGAGCGTCTGCAATGGTCGCGATGAGCGATGGCAGAGACACTGGGAAACGACGTTGAACTCACCCAATCGAGTTGAAGAAAGACATGTCTACAAAATGGAGTGAACTGAAAAAAGCTGCAACTTGCAATTGAGCAACCTCGAACCCGACAACGATCTCCATTGCCCAAAATGGAAAATCTAATATCGTGCAAAATAGCGTGGGAACGATGGGACAAAAAGTTGACAATGGAAAGTGGACAGGAATTTTTGCCACCGAGACAATATTTGCCTAAACGTGCACCCTGACCGAGCTCGACGTGCACGTTGAGTTCGACCTGTTCCTTGTCCCAAAAGGTTTCTTCGTTGTCCCCAATGGTGAAAACAAGACGGAAGTCAAAGGCAGCCGCAGCTGCTGCCGCTGCCGCTGCCGCCGAGCAAGAGCTCGAGACCGCCTCGACGCAAGGCACGGAGGACCTTTCATTGTCCGCCCCCGCATCGTCTGCGTCGTTCCTTGTACCCATACCACCCGACCTCGACATTGACACCCTCTCACACATTCTTCCCGATGTCTCATTTGCAAAGCCAGACCCAGAAACAGTCCTCGCGGTGTACAGACTCTTGCTTGCACAAATGGCAGACCAGGACGGCACCCGGCGCGACTTTGAGGAGCTCAGAGCCGAGGTAGAGCGCAAGGAGATAGAGCTTGACCAGGCCTTTCAAGATGGAGAGACAAAAACAAAGGACCTTGAAGATGCACTCGAGACTCTGCAAAAGGAGGTGACCGCCATCAAGGAAGAACGGGATCAGCTTGGTACGTGTCCACGTGGGTTTGATGCAACCAATTTATATACTTTTTCTCTAGTCACGTCAAATAGAGATTTGGAAACGCGTATATCGTCGTTCACCAGCTCGCGATCGTCATCGGTGTCAGACCTCGACCTTCTCAGGAATCGCATCGAGGAGACTGAAAGAGAAAAGCGGGATCTCATGGGTGTTGTGAGCAGGCTCAAGGAAGACGCAACCCAGCGTGATGGTGCATTGAATATCTTTGAAGCTCTGTAAAATTGGCTGACTTTCGGGCTACAGAAGAAGTCCAAAACCTACGGGCAAGTCTTCGTCAGGCTCGTCATGATCATCAAACTCTCGAGACTCAGGTCCGCGAGCTTCGCTCAACAGAGACGTCAACCAAAGTAGATACTTTCGTCTGTCCATCCCATTCAACGACCACATACTAATTAACCCCCTTGTCAGTTCAAGATCGAAACACTCTCTCAACAACTCACCCTTGCCCAGTCAGAAACCGTGCGCGCGCACGCCGAGTTGACCGCCAAGTCAGAAGAGTATGCAAACTACCGACGTAACAAGCATGCCGAATTCATCCAACTGCAATCTGCACATGACTCTCTGACACAAAAACACACTTTTACTGAAAGTTCTCTCAAAGCTATGCAATCTGCGCAGTCAGCATCAACGCAGCAGCTGACTCAAGCACTCACCAAAGTACAGGACTTGCAGGGACAACTGGCGGAACAGGAAGCGGCATTCACAGCGGAGGTTTCCGGCCTGAAGAGGCTAGTGACAATTATGGAGGAGAGGGAAGAGCAAGCAAAGGTCATTGTGGAAAATATCGAGCGCGAGTGGGCAGGTGTTGGTGATCGTGCCGAGAAACGGGAGGCTGTACTGAGGGCGGAGACCGAGAAGGAGCGACGCGCTCGAGAAGAAGTCGAAAAGAGGCTGGAACAGTTGGAGACGGTCATGGAGAGGATGCACCGCGGTGAACTTCCAGTTGCTGGTCGCGACACTTCCGTTCCTGCTGCCGCCGACGCAATGCTGGGTTTAAGCCCAACGGTGGCGATGGTTAGCAAAGTGCAGAAGGGTGGAAAGACATTCACAGCAGTCTATGCGGACTACGTGCGCCTCGAAGAGGAGTATGCGAAGAAGTGCGCAGAGTATGATCATATGGACAGGACCCTTTCCGATGTTCTTGCTCAGATAGAGGAACGGGTAAGAGATTCCATGTGCTGCATGATGTGATTCCTCGCTTACCATGGTATCAGGCTCCCATCCTAGCGCAACAGCGTGAGGAATACGAACGTCTCAGGGAAGAATGCACACAACTTGCTCACCAACTCTCGACCGCTCTCGCTGAACGCGACGCCAATGCCGTTTCCTTCCAAGAAGTGTCACAGAAGCTTAGGAAGTCGCGCCAAGAGACCGACCTTCTCCAACATCAGCTTACGGACCTCGGCCGACAAGTTCAAGCGCTTCTGAAGGAACTCGGACGACGAACTGATCCCTCGATTCCCTCGGATGAGGAACTTGATGAGATGACATCTTTACCTGCTGATAACATTGACGCCGTCATCACGAACAATCTCGTTCTCTTCCGTTCAATTCCCACCCTCCAAGAGCAAAACCAAAAGTTGCTCAAGATCGTTCGTGAGCTCGGCGCAAAGATGGAGGCTGAGGAACGCGAATATCGTGAGACGCTCGAGAAGGAGCAAAGCGAGGCTGTCCGTGAGGCTCACGAAGCCATACAAGATCTTGCGACTCAGCTCGAGCGGCAGAAGAGGAGCGACGAGGTCACCATCCAGGCGTATATAAAGGAGAGAGACACTCTCAAGGCGATGCTTGCTCGTGCTGAACGCTCGTTGTTGCGTGGGGGCGTCAATGGCGATGTCAACAGTGCCGCACCCGCTGCTTCGAGCGATTTGTTTGCCGAGTTGGAGGATGTCCAAGCGCAGTTCGAGTCGTACAAGGTAGAAATGGGTATGGATGCCGAGAAGCTGCGCGAAGATCTGGCCCAAGCACAAAGACAGCTTGGTCAGGCCAACGCAGCGCTTGCAAAGGCCACCGCCAAGATTGAGTTCCTCGATGGCAAGTCGAATTCAGTGCATGAACCACTTATCCTTTTCCTTATTTTGCACTAGAACGTCAACGTATGACTCAGGAGCAACTGAGCATGCAGAGTCGAGATCTGGATAGCTTGACGTTACGCAACCAGCAGCTCTATGATCAACAGACACGCCTCGACATTGACCGCGAGCGTGTTATGGATGACTTGGCTGTCGCGAAAAGTGACCTCGAACAACTTCGCAACGAGGCTGCGAACCTCCGAGCGGAGAAGAGGATTTGGGAGGTCAGCCTTGATTCCATAGGGGTTGGGTTTCAAAAACTGACGACAATTTCCATCAGAGCGTCCAAACCCGACTGATTGAAGAGAACAAGAACCTCGCTGTGGAGCGTTCACAACTCTCGGATCTCATGGCCAACGTCCAGAGAATGCACAATGATCTCGAGCGTTCGGGAGAGAACGATCGCCGACGCATTGAGACTCAGGTGCAGATGATGGAGAACCAGACGTGAATTTTTATGCAACTTTCGACGATTCTGCTTGCTCATCTCGCATATAGGCAAGATCTGAAGTCGCAGTTGAGCCAAGAACGCGAAACCGTCAGACATGTCACATTGCAGAGGGATATCGATACGAAAGATCTCCAGTCACGCTTGGATAAGATGGTGCGTCACCACGCATGTTGGTAGCCTTGGGTCATACTCATCCAGTACTCTTAGACCGAGCAGCTCTCCCAAGCACGGGAGTCCCTCGTCGGGGCGGAAACCAGCAAGACCCATCTCCAAGAACGAGTAGAAGAACTTGCACGCCAACTTCAAGGCAATGAGGAGAAACTCGCCGTCTACGAAAGAAGGACCACTGGTATTAGTGCCGGTGCTCCTGCGCTAGATTCAGACCTGCCCCGTGAACAACAGCTCGAACAAGAAGTCGCTAACCTTCGGTGTGTTTCATGGTGGTATGCACACTGACACGTCCTTACTTATACCTTTGTTTTAGTGCACAACTCAAGGTCGCTCAGGTTGACCTTGCTACTGCGCGTAACCACATGCAACAGTTCCAGGAGATCAGCCAGGCTAATGAGGCTGCACTTACTGCGCTCAACACTACTCACGATGAATACAAGGCGGGCACTGAAGCCCAGCTTTCCAGATATGAGGTATGTGTGTTGTACCTCTGAGCATGTCCTAGTCATCCCATGATATTTTTTAGCTTGAATACAAGTCACTCGAGGAGAAACTCCGCTCCGTGCATCAAGACCTTCAACAGTGGACGAACAAGTTCGGCGACCTCCAGAAGACGTTGGATACTGAGCGATCTGCATGGGCTAACGACAAGAAAACCCTCGAAGATACGATCGTGGACATGAGCACTTCAGAGAGACACTCCGAGAATGATCGTACCGCTCACGAACGCGAGGTTCGCGCGTTGGAGGAGCGCGCAGTGGTATATATTTATTCTCAGTGGAATTACATCTTTGTTTACAGCCCTCCATAGGCTGCGGAAGACAGGTATTCACGAGAAGTGGTTGCACATGCGGAATCTTTCAAGGCCATCGAGAACCTCAAGCAACAGCTCAGCAGTGCAAAGGCTGCGTCGCACCAGAACTTGTCAGAGGCTGCCAATGCCCAGGCTAAACTAGAGGCTTCGGAAGGAAGCTGGAAGCAACAAAAGGAGGCTTTGGACAAGGAGATAATAGATCTTAATGCACGGTGAGGGAACTTGTGACACACGAGTTTCCGGCCTACTCATCTCTTGTCGCAGATGCAAGGACCTGGCCGCGCAGAATACTCTCTTGTACCAGCATCTCGACAGTGTCAGCTCTCAAGCCGCACGTATTCGTCAGGTCGCGGATTCCACTGCGGAGAGCACCGACGGAGATGTCGATGTTGGTGGCGACGGAGATACGAAGTTGTCCGATTTGCGGTCTGTGGCGGCGTATCTCAGAAAGGAAAAGGAAATCGTCGATCTTCAGCTCGAGCTTAGCAAGCAAGAAAATATTCGCCTCAAGACCCAGCTTGATCACTTGAATCAGAGCTTGCAGGAAGTTCGCAAGACACTTTCGGAGGTGAGTTAGATTGAACTGTTCCGTCTCTCAGTGAGACTCATTTCGTAGGAACGCGAACGAGCTGTCCAAGCAGCCACATCAGACGCACAGCACGCTGAGATGTTGGAGCGGATCAACCAACTTAACATCCTCCGCGAGAGCAATGTGACCCTACGTGCCGACTGCGAAACTTACTCCAAACGCTCACGCGAGTTGGACATCAAGCTGAAAGCGCTTTCTACCGAACTCGAACCTGCTAAAGAACAAGCTCGTGTTGCACGCGCCGAACTCCAGGCCCGGGACGCCCAAATTACCCTTCTTGAGAATGAGAGCAAGCGCTGGCAGGAACGGAATGCGCAGTTGTTGAGCAAGGTCAATGGCCCCCGTCAGCTTGGTGTTTTGTTAATTAAATCCATCCATAGTACGATCGTATCGACCCCGCTGACCTCCAAACCTTGAAAGAAGAGGCTGAAAACCTGAAGACCCAAAAAGCTGACGTGGAGAAGCGTCTCGCTGAGCAGGAGGCCAAGGAATCGGAGAGCGCCTCAAAGGTAAGAATCGGAGTTCTGCCCCATCTTGAACCCTCTAGAACTTTTTTTTTCGCAACCAGATAGCAACCTATGACGACAACATGCGGAAACTCAGGAGCATGACCAACAACCTCAAGCAACAGCTCGGAGCCTCTAATGGCGAGAAGTCGACCTTGAATCGAACGCTCGCTGATTTGCAAGCAGAGCTCAAAAGCGTAGTCGCGGAGAGGGATTCACTTCGTGCCAATGCCGGGACTGGCACGGAGGTATCCAAAGATCTCACAAGTCAACTGGAGTCGCTGCGCCAAGAAAAAGTTGCTTTGGAGAAAACACTGGCTGATGAAAAGGCTTCCAAGACTGCTGTTGCCCAAGCTGCTCCTTCGCCTGATCAGTCATCTCTCATTGTGAGTTCCTATATCCATATTTCGATTCGCGTCTTCTAACGTGCCAACAGGAGAGCTTGCGGTCTGAGAGGGACAAATTGCTTGCTGAGAAGGAGAGCTGGAGTAAATCCACTTCCGGGGACTCGTCTCATACTGTCAAAGCACAGTTGGAAACGGAGAAGGTGGAGCTTACGAAAGCTCGTGACGAGGCCCTTGAGCGCTTGAAAGTACGTAAACACAATATTACTGTTGTTGTTTTCAATCGCTCACGCGTTATTCATTCAGGCTGCCGAGGAACGAGCGAACAAGGCGATCGACGATGCTAGAAACCTGAAGCAGTCGAACGTAAGACACTTCAGCCCCTTCGATTCTTTGGGTAAAAGAGTTCTAACGAGTCCTATAGGAGAAGTACCAGATCAGAGTCTCCGAGATGCAAAGGACGAGGGAATCGGCAATTTCCACGGCTGTCGAGAAAGCCAAGAGCGAAATCAATACCACTTCAGTTACTGTTCTGAATACGGAGGAAGTGACAAAAAAGCATGTACAAGAAATTGAAGCTCTTCGCGCGGAGCATGAGGCGGTACTCAAGGCTGCTGTCGAGGCTGCCGTCGCTGGTACTAAGCTAGAGACCACCAATGATGATGCAACGAAAGCTGGTATCGAGGCTGCCATCGCCGCCCACGACAAGGAAATGCAAGCCAAACACGTCGAGGAAATCGCCGCTGCAGTGGAACGGGGCAGAATGGAACAAGGTGCCAAGAGTAAACTCAAGGACGCTCAGCTCGTTCGGTCGCAGAACAAACTCAAGGAATTGGAAGCGCAGGTCATGGAATGGCGCAAGGCTGGACTCATACCTGACGCGACTGCCGCTGCGCCCGCCGCCGTACCTTCTAGCTCTGCGGCTCCCCCTGCGACGCCTACCACGCCTGTCGCTTCTACGTCGAAAATCCCCCCTCCTCCCGCAGTCCCAGCGTCTGCGCCAGTACCAGTTCCTGTAGCTTCCACATCGGTTCCTGCTGCTCCGCCCGTCGCGCCACCTCCATCCACAAACGTAGGTCCAGTACGCAGAGCGCTCGGTGGCGCTGTCCCCCTGAGCATGACTGACGGCGCAGGACGGGGACGGGGCGGACCCCGCGGGCGTGGACGTGGAATCAGCATCCGCGGCGCTGCACCCGGTCAAGGCGGCTCTGGACCCTCTCCCACTGCAGCCGTTGGCGTCCAGATCATGGGTGCGGCGAACAAACGCGGACGGGAGGACGATAAGACCCAGCCGGACGATTCGTTGGCAAAACGGTTGAAACCTGCTGGCGAGGGTACGACGGCTGGTGGTGCCGCGCCAACCGTTGTGGGAGGCAACAAGCCGCCAGTAGCGATTCGACGACCTCCACCGACATAGCGCATTCTCTCCCGCGTTCTCCTTATCCGCCACTTCCTTGCATCGTGTACCATTATCCACATGTTTCATATTTGTACATTCATAGTTTCATCTCATGGACAATTCACGCTTCTTACAAGGTGGCGGTGAGCGGCGGTGTCAGACTGGACCAGACCCGGGCCCTGAATTGCCTGCGGGTAAAGGGTAAGCTCCCTTCGGGCCCCGGTCGCGGCTGGATATGTGTTGTTGACTTGATTTTCTGATGCGGCGGCGGCCAGCGATTTTTTGTTCGTATTATTTTAGGCCCGACAAGCTATGGCAAAGCGTGCTAAGGAATCTGCAATTTTCCTGATGTTGGGCGGAGCAGTCCTGTGTGTTGTTAGAGAGGCTATCTTCGTTGTCACGACCTTCCTCAGTTGGCTGCAATTTGGTGGCATTGCGTGAAGTTGACAGCACTTGTAGGATGTTTTGCACACCCGATGGCATAGTGTGCTGCAGTTTGACATGCCAGTGTAGCCTCCTAATTGCAGTGTGTAGGTTGTTGCATGAACCTGGCTGGTGAGAGTTCATTTTCTTCCATACAGCATCTTATAGACGCTACTGATGCAGCGCTTGACTTGGATTTAAAAAAATCACGATGTCCGGTCCGAGTCTATCAATAGACCCGGACATGATGAATTTTTTTTCGAACAGACAGGCATAGCTTCATAACTCAATGTGTTTGTTGCACAGCAGCCTGAGCAGCCTCGCATCCTTGGACTCTTTGTAAGTGGACCGTCGTAAATAGTTTAACCCAATGATTCTCGAGGTAAGTCTATTAGCCGACCGATCGAGGCGACCGCACTCCTGATCATCATCTGTGGGGAAAACAACGACAAACAATGAGCTCGCGATGCTGTAGAGTTCGGAAAATATGTCGGAAAAACTACTAAGTATGGTTTGCGGCAACTTTATAGGATGAGCTCTTACACACTAGCGCAGACTGGCCAGGGTTTAGAGTCTGAGAATCCCCGTGAGTCCTTTCATCAGATGCGTTCGGGTTCTTCGAAATATCAGACATTTTCACGGCGCTCCTTCCTCGGTTGCAAGGGCCAATGTCAGAACAAGGCGTCACGAAGATTTGTATGATGATGATGATGATCAAGCAGTCGTGCGAGAAAACCGTGTCTCAACATAGTCGAAGCGCCTTCGCACACGACTCGCACGGTGCTCTGGAAGAGTACTGATCTAATCATTCCGGCGCGCGAGTCAGACAGGATTTGACAGCGTGGCGCCCGCCAGATGAATGCTCTCGTGACACAAGAGGTTCCGTAAGAGCACGGTCCCTCACGGGTTTCATCCTGGAGAGGTAACTGTCATTGATGCATGCAATAGACGTTATGACGAAGTTCTCCTTTAAAGTGTCCCGCATCGCTTGCAACCGGAAGTGGACATTAAATTTAGGACCCGGGCGCTGCCGCCTATACCAGTTAACATAATGTCCCCGTTCGCCTCTCGGATCTACAGCGACTGTTCTAGCATATATTAACGTCAAGCGGAATCGTTCCAGCTGCCCCCATATCTCAACCCTTCTTCTCCGGTCTAAGCAATGGCTATCCTTCTCAGATTCGACAATACGATTGGTGCCTTGTCCATTGGCTTCGGCGTGTCTACAATGCGAGTACTACTCGTGTCTACAAGATGGTCACACTTATTATTCAACAGGTTATATGGCGTGCTTCTTGTCCAGATGTACAATTATGGCCGCCGGTATCCTTCAGACAAAGTCGGGTATAAAGCCATTGTGAGTTCTTCCTCAAGAGTGTACCCTCGCACGGATTTCATGTCAAATTTGATTAGGTCATGTTATTATTGTTCGTACTCCTTCGAGATGATGTTCGTCGAGTGTGCCATGTAGGTTTTCTTTCCAGACTATTAGAGACGGTGCACCAAGCCTTCATCGGTCATATCGTGTACTACTATTCAGTAACGTGAGTTTCTGTGGCCGTTGGTTGCTGATAGACTAATTGCCATGTAGAAACTTTTTGAACGTATCCGCACTTTGGGGCAAACCAGTTTGGTGCGTCTTTTTCCCTGTAAACTCTCCGTCATTTGACAAGAATGCAGGTCCTTGACCGTACGTGTGCTTTGTTGATGTCGAGACTCGTGTTAACCCGGCGTCCTCCAGTTCCAGCTGAGCATAGCGGTGAGTATACCCTTTCGTCACTAGTCTTAGAGATCTGAAGCGCACCTTGTTGTCTAGGCAGTGATTGGATCCGTTGTCAAGTTGTATGTATATTCTTAGGTGATAATTCTGTCTTTAACCCCCATCGTTGGCCAGTTTCTTCTCACTGCGTGTTTGGCGATGTAGGGATTTCATGCCTTATTGACGACATCTTTATTGACTTGCTTTTCTCAGTCAGCAATCGGAATATGTGGCTGACAGCGTTTCTGGTGAGTACTGCCCCATCGATGTTCTATCATATGTGTGACTGATCCTCATGACAAGTTGCTTCTGAATTTTGGACAATTGGGTGAGGGGTTGTCGTCATAGTTGCAGCCTCGCATCTAATCTGTACAATCCTCTTTATTTTTCCTTAACTGTATCTCAGGTATCGCCTTCGGTAAGCCTTGGATGAAAGTTTACACGATCGCTTTCGAACACTAATGTATTCGATAGCATTCACAGTGAAAAGGTGCCAAGTCTCTCACATTCTCCAGCATAACATTTGGGCTGAGTAGGCATACCTTCCTTTCAGTTATGCGCTTCCTGCACTGCCTGATCTTGCAAACATACGAGTCGGTCGGATTCTTATGTGGAAACCATTTCATTGCTGACTTGGTGTTCTTGCTTCAGGACTTGGGACTTGTCGCGCTGGGTATTGGCACCCTGAATGACATAGGCATAACTGTTGCTCTTTGCTATTACTTGCAAACCATGCGGTCCAGCTATGCAACGTAAGTTTCCAGTGTACCTTTTTTTTTCGCTTGTTTCTGACATCATATCCAAAGGATGAACTCCCTCATTAGGAGGTTAACTATTTATGCAATCAGCACCGGTGCGCTGACGAGGTACTGTTGGACCTTAACAATCCCGTTTGCTATCTGGTTGACACCGTTGTCTAGTGTACTGAGCTTCTCCACTTTGATAATTGTATGTATTCCCTGCAGCTTCATCCGGGTCGCTGACATTCAACTCACCGATAGTACCATCTTATGCCGACGAATTTCGTCTTCGCGGGTTGTTACTTCGTTTTGAGCAAACGTAAAGCATTCTTGTTCAATCCGGAGCATTGAATTGATCCCATGATCTAGTATATGCAGTGTCGTTCGTTACGACGTACGTTTCCCTATAGCCCATACACGAGCAGGCCTCATCAAACGTACAGATTGAACACGCGCCAAACTGCAAACACGAACGACGCGAAAAGATCCTCATTAGCCATGCTTCAACGAAGTCACTCGTTCAACATCTTGTCGCGTTCCTCCAGAGTTGCGAGAGACTCCCAGGACGTCGTTGCGGCGTACGTCCGTTTCTTTATAGCCGATACGACGAGCAGGCCTCATCGACGTACAGATTGAACACGCATCAAACTCCTAATACTATCGACCCGAAAAGATCCTCGACAGCCACGATTCATCGAAGCCATTCTTTCAACATCCCGTTGCGTCCCTCCAGAGTTTTCAGCGACTCTCATGACGTCGAGTCCCACGCAGGAGAAGTGGTACGTAATTTAAACTCGTCGACGGGCTTATGGATCTCATGGTTGACTTGTACGATGATAGAACCGTGTTTCCTTTCTACTGCACCCCTGACGCTTATATGAACCAGAGAATCCCATATTACTATGACGTGGATATGCATTCAAGTTTTGTACAGCAAACAGCCAGTGGGCTACGCCTTGTATGGTTTGTACTGTCGGCCATCATTCGACCATCGTTCGGACTTTCACCAATTGACCAGATGTAATACTTAATGAAAATTATAAACTGTAATTTCAGCTACAGCCAGCTCACGAAGTCATAGCAATGGTTATAGTTCTTTATGAATCCTTGGGTTTGCAATATTCAAAATCAATGTTGGTGCGACGGACATAAGCAATTAATAAGATTTTAAGAAAAAGAGTAACAAAGGGGGCATAAGAGTGAATGCAAATGGTTCTTCTACCTTGCGCAACTAGGCGGTGAGGCAGGAAAGAAATGATAGACGTGGGACAGCGTTGCGAGGGGACGTCACAAGAACAGCGTAACTCGGAGCAACAACGTAAGGAGGTGGCGTAACGGGCAAGGGTGGCATCAGCTAGGGTGGATAGCGAGGGAAAAGAAAAAAAATTGGTTAGTGTTCGATGCTGTGATTGACGATAGCAATAGATAATAGCGGATGAAAACCAATGGACGTGTGGAATGACGAATGGATGGGTATGAATGGGATGGTAGACAATATGATGACAGGCTGAAAGCGAGAGGAAAATGTGTGAACCAGGAGCATAAGAAACATAATTTGGATGGTCATTAATTAGAACGAAGATGAGACAATACGCGGAGAATTAAGAATACGACAAGAGAATGAATGGGCACGGTTCAAACGACAATGGTCCGCGACAACCTTCTCGAGATTGTCTTTCCAGGGACCATGGCCTTGATCGCGCGGCGGACAAAAGTAGGTTTACTTTCGTCCTTGGAATTGCGGGAAGAACTTGTGTTCGTGCCTTGACCAACAGTGATAAACCCAAACTCATCGATGGACGTCGATCGTCTCCAGGCATCTTCGCTCGAGACGGGTGGAGGCATCGCACGCTTACTGGTCCCGAATACGCCGAATCCACGGGCGTGACCAGCCTTGGCATGCTCTGCAGTGCTCATGCTGTTATGCGCCGGTTTGAGGTTGTCTGATTGGTAGCCTTTCCCGACACGTTTAACGCCGGATGTAGCCATCAGGAATCGGTCATATACACCTTCCAGGTGTCGTTTGTCGGAAGAGTCAAGAGTAACCCGCTCGCCTGAATTGCGCGGAGGGTAGGGTTCGACCTGATACGGAGACGAATTAAGGTCATCGAATTGAATAGAACGACCACGAATTATCCCAGGTGTGGTCACGGAATCCTCTGTGAATCTTGGCGATACGGGGGGTGCAACGAAGAGGCTTCTGTCAAGAACAGCCGACAACCTTATCGAGGGAGAGGACACAGGAGCTATACATATGCGGTGAATCCATCAATACACAACAATGCTTGATTGACTCGCGCAATACTGCTTACCCCTGTTGAGCTCCAGCTCCAATTGCGCTATATCCTGAATATGTCTATTCAAGTTGCCTTGAGACTTGGATTTCTCCCTCCGTTTCGATGGACTGCCGTCAAAGAAGCCACTCGCCGCTGAATCAGTCTTCGTCTTCTCGGGTGATCTAGTCGAAATCGTTGCACGACGTCGGCGTGGAGTTTGCATGAGCACATTGATCGAAGAGAGTACAGGCACAGACGACTCGGGAGCACGGATGTACGAGGAAGACGTGCTTGGATCTTCCCCACGAGATGGTGCTGGTGAAAGTTGTGCACCCGGATCCGTAGACTCGGCGAATATTTCGTTAGCTGCAAGAAAACGTCTTGGGAGACGAGAAGAGCGACTCGTATTGAGCGTGTTACTGTTGTTGTTGTTTTGCGTTGCGGGCGTCGGAGTGTTCGGCGTAGCATGGTACTGTGAGGAGGAGCGAGACATGGGTGCGAGCGGAAGCGGAGCAGGAGATGTAACACTCGTGGAAGCAAAGTTCTGGCGAGTCTCTTCGACCACCTCTGTTCACAACGGATCAATCAAGATCAACCAATACCTTCTCTAGCCAAACATGCCAGTACTTACTCTCAACGCTTTGGATCCACAAGTTCATACGGTCAAGTGCGACCTCATGTTCGGACCGAATGTTTTCCCAGCTGAATCTTCCTTCTTCACCAGACCGTCGCTGCTCGAAATCAATAGGTTCGGGAGAGGCACACCACACCGGTGTGGGGCGACCCGTGAGTTGGGCCAAGGTAGAGGATTTGTAGAAGCGCACGCCCTTGTCTGAGAACCGCGATTCATGGTCAAATAACAGCAGATATGGAACAAAAATGCTTACCAATGGAAGCCTTGACGCTCTGTTTCAACGAGCTGAATCCCGACTCGGTGTTCCTGGGCACTTCTATGGGCAACCCAATATCAGTCACAGAGTCGCTTTTGTCTTGATTCTCTTCCGACGGTCGCTTCCCCACACTTTGTGTGAGTCCAAGTGCGGTGATGGACCCGTTTCGCGACGACAGCATCTGAGCTGACGCGCGCACACCGATCTTGGCGACCTCGATCTCGCTCCTTTCCAAAATTGACGACGACGAAGATGTCGTTGCATCTGTTTGCGTGGTGGTAGGTCTTCCACCCTCGACGTTGACAATCCCTTCTTTCTGTTTCTCAACCTCGATAGGAATCCTGCGCTTAGCTTGAGCAGAGATGGCTGCGGCGACGACTTCTGCCTCTACGCCAGAGTCGTCGTCGTCAGAAGAATCCGAGCCAGTGCTTGTCCGAGTGTGTATCGTAGAGCCATGATCGCCATGACCGTCAACGCTCGTATCAGCCAACCTATTCATCTCCCTCAATCGTTCACGTTCCCTTTCCCAATCCATCATCCGGTCTCTGACACTTCCCCTCGTAACCGTCGTCGCACCGGACAAGTTGGCCGCCAGCGAGGTCGCCGTGGCAGAGTTGTTTTGCTCCTTCGCGGGGGTCTTGGGACTGAGGGGAGTGACTCCAGAAAGTCCGTTCGGTACACGGGAGTCCTTGCGAGAGATATAAACCTGAGAAGGCAAGCCCTCATTCTCCTTGTTATCCTTCTGCGCGATTGTGCGAGCCCTTGTATTCTCCCTGCCTCTGTCCTTTTTCTCCACACCAGGCCTCGCCAGACGCCCGACACCATGCGCGCCAAGATCAACGTTCCGAGCGAAACCTGTGAGATCTGCGAGCACACCAGCGTGCCCACGAACCCGAGGTGGCTTTCCAGACAGTTGTTTCGAGACTGAAGTCTGTGTTATACGGAAAGAAGTCTGGCTGGAAAGAGTGGGGGGAGGTGTTTGGGGAATGTTCCGCGGAGTGAGCGGGTGAGGGAGTGCACGTATGCGTGTGCGGTCCGGTTCGGGAGTCTTGGGATGAGAAAGCGATTGTTTCTTCTCCGTGGTCCCCACTGGCCCAGGAGGAACGGATGACTCCTTGAAAACACCAGACCCCGAACGGACACGCGGAGATGGTTGCCGACGCCGAATAGGACGTCTCATCGAGGAATTCGAACCCATCGAGATCAACGTTTGTGTCTGGCGTGCGTTCGCGCTGTCCCGACCTTTGCGAATACTAGCATCTTTCTCTTCGAATTCTGTCTCCGCACCGATTTGGCGTTGAGGCTTGACGCAGGGTGATCCTTGGACGGTAGAAAGTTTTCTCGTGCGTGCCGCAGTAGAGATACCAGGAGGTGTGTGCAATCTAGGTTGGGACTTTGATCGTGATTGTGTCCTGGCTCGTTCAACGAACGAAACTGAGGTAGGAGACACTTGTCCCTTAATAGCACGGCGGTTCGACGCCATTAGTGCTTCCGAAGGTGATTTGGGTGTGCGGGATGTCGACGCTGGCGATGTTCCCGAAGCAACCCTGGGTGTAGATTCCACCCTCGAGGCTGGCCGTGAGTTAACACCCATTCTCGAGGCCGACCGTGACGCAGATTCCATTCTCGATGCTGGTCGCGACACAGAGGATCGGGACGTAGACCTTGACGCTGACCATGGAAGAGATATGTCAAGAAGACGCGACAGTGGTAGTTCCCTCTCTTTCTCTTTGTCCTTGAAGGAGTCCCTGAACGTGTCAAAGAACGAAGGCGTCCGAGCGTGCACGCTGGAAGGGACCGCTGCGGATGCCGATTTCCCTGCGATATGGGTTTGAACAAGAGACATGGGCGAAATTATGGTTAACCTACTGTGCGCATGGACGGGAGTTACTGGAGTCACGCCCCAATAAGCATCTCCCATTACCTCCGCAGCCGTACACCGCAGGTCAACATTGGGGACAATCATGCGTTTGAGAAAACGCTCGACAGGCAAGGACATGGAATATTTTCCAACCCATTTTCCCCGCATCTACGTCACGTGGTTACAGAGGTACGATCTCAAAAGCAGAGCAGGGACACGTACAGTGCGATTCCAGTATTTCTCCAAGTCTTCCTTCTTTTCAAAGACCTCTCCTTCCTCGGATTCGAAAGGAGTGCGTCCAACGAGAATTTCAAAGAAAGTTACTCCGAGTGACCACATGTCGGATTTTCTGGTGTCGTGAGGAAGTCCACGCGCACGCTCAGGGGAGAGATACTAGAGGGATATTTATGTGAACCGCATAATGTGAATGCATGATGACATACCTCAGGTGTACCATACGTCAAATTGCTGTGAAAGGCTTTGGGAGAACTAAGATCATACTTTTCAGCAAAGCCAAAATCGACAAGGACAGGGATACTGTCGCGGGAGAGGAGGATATTGGCTGGCCTGAGGGGAAAGAGTGTTTGGCATTATATTGACGTGAACTTGAATGGTGTGTACGTACTTGATGTCGTTGTGCACAACACCCCTGGAGTGTAGGAAATGAACACCAGAAAGGAGATATTTGAACCATCCCATTGCACGTGACTCTGATACCTCTACAGGAACAAGAGTGGGGAGGTATGCCCTGAGAACGCGGATGAGCTGAACGAACAAAATCGAGGACAAGGAGAAAACCGGACATTGTGATGAGCGCGTAGGAAGGCGTGATGATGAACGAATGAAAAGGGACGATGGATGGATGTGGGTCATTCTTAAATGATCTAACGATCTTCATTTCATTCCATCTAGCATGTCCACGGAGGTGAGTTGAGTCGCGGGGAGATGAGGGAGAGAAACGTACAATGAGCGTACTCTGGCAGCGGTGGTGGAGGTTTTGGAGCGGTGAACGAGCTTGACGGCGACCTCCATATTCTTGACCTTGCCAGAGGAAGACTTTGGGCGGCAGAGCCATACACTGCCCCAGTTTCCAAAACCGATCTGAAGCGAACAGGGTGAGGAGAAGAGGGAGAATAATGAAAGAGCATACTTCTTTGACAAACTGAAGACGTTCTGCAAGGAGATGGTCAGAGAGCGAGAAGACGTCTGATACTTCTGAGGGTGAATCCATGATACGGTCGTGGATGTCTGGGACGTATGGGAGGATACGAGATGGGTTGGAAGGGACAGATACAAGTACAGAGAGAAGATATGACAGGGAACTGAGATGCAAGACTGGACAAGACCGCACCGGGACGCAACTCGGCTTGCTCTGGGTCTGCTCAGTGCTACGACTGATCTCAACTCTCACCAAACGAGGGGCTATTCCAACAAGGGACAAACATTCGTCAACAACGCGTAAAGTCCGTGGGAAATAACGCGTACTGTGTCACGGCCACGAGGACACCGCACCGTCCACACGTGGCGTCCGTTCAAAGTGCGCTTTTACTAGTGCCACTACTACAGCAGTCAAGTCAAGCTAGTCAAGTCCAACGTAAACAATCGCATCTTTGCTGTTAAATCGGACATCTGAAAACGTATGATATTCTCCTCAAATCGGTGTTTGAGCAGATGGGCCCAACGAGTTGGGGCCGATTTAATCAAGTATTCCTCGTTCGAGGACTCGTTTCAATATTCACTCTTGGGCGGCCTAATACCGGCGCCTATCATCACCCGGCTACTTCTGTCTGCCGGGAAATTGTAGTATGAAAATAGCTGACACGCCCAACTTCCCTCCACCACTCTTGTAACCGCCGTCCAAATGGCACCGCTTGCGCAAGCTCTTCAGGTCTCGTTTCAGTCCAAAAGCGACGATGGTACATTCTGTTACCGTTGTGAGCTTGATCCCAGTTGGGCCATTGTAGCGTAAGCGAGCTCCCGTTTGGCCATCCATTCGCATCAACTTACAAAGTGACCACCGTATCCAGTATCCCGCAAGGAGGTAGGCATTTTGAATCTCATACCCTCGTTGACCGAGTGTTGTTGGAATGCCGTAGGCTACGCCTTGGGCGTCATCGTGGAGGCCTGTACTCAGTACCAGTCCGGTTCCTCTCATGCAGATCCTGTCTACGTCAGCGCACACTTCCTTCGCGCCACCAACGTCGGGATCGGCCAAGTGCGGGTTAAGCTGCTCAAATCTGGCAAGACTTTCACCAACATTCTTGCAGAACTCGTGCAACAGGTTCGTGGTGTGGTCGTGTCTTCTTTCGTCAGTCTCAATTGATGTGTCTCGGACCTCAAGAGCACCACAAGAATAACTGCTCATCTCCTCTTTGGTGATCTGTCTCCGTCGCAGTCTGGCCAAGGACAAAAGGTTTTGGCACCGCCATCTCCTTATGCACGCCGTGTCCCGCTGCATTCGCACCCAAGCACGGTGACCTACGATGCCGTCAGACCACCGTGGGCGACAAAGATGGAGACTCGGATGTCTGTCGATACCGTCCTGTTGAGCCATAATGATCCAACCAGCGCAGCGAGGACGACGGTCGAATCAGTTGGAGGTGGCGGCGTCGAATGGGGTGCCTGGTATGAGCTGGGTCACAGGGACGATAAGCTCACGACATCATCGATGCCATTCTTTTGTGATTCGTTCGTCAACTTGCCCATTTTGCTCCCGGCAAGTGAGCCAGGAAGCATGGGGGACAAGAGAAGGTTAGCATCCTCCCAAGAAGAAACGACATCGATTGAAACACCCCTTACTGTATAGTTGGTTCCCGACCATCGCCATGACAATAGAGTTCAAGGCCAGGGTACCATTATCCGACAACTATTCAGCTCGCACGGTTGGTGTATACAGCGAATCACGGTTCCAGACTAATCCAGAAGGACGCCACAATGCGAGGGTGGAGGTTTGGACAGCACCTTCTGAAATTGGACAGGGAGACGTCTCCAAAGGATGGAGGGATAATCAATATTGCATTGCCGTAGCTGACCAGATGGCATTGATACTCCCCGTAGAGCTGAACATACGGCAGGGAACCAAGGCTTCTGCGAAGCTTTGAGTTGGTGGTAGCCGCTATCATTTCTTTCTCCATCTACCCGGTTCGGGCTTTGCCGATTTATACCTTCTAGTGAGTCACGTGATCAGAGCATCTTGTCCGATTTCCACGGTTCACCGAGCAACTTGTGCTTAGATCATCCCCCATTAGACCATGTATGAGTGGGTATCCCATCTTCTCGTTGATATGGCACAGAAACGTGAATATGCTATCACCGCAGTCCCGTGTTGTGGGAGCTTACACACGACCCCACTCTGGCAGATTCCGATATGGGTACCTGGGCCGACTTGCCTCTACCCATTCCCAAGAACTAATTTAGAACTAAATGCACCGTTATTCCCTCATTCAGCAGACAATAACCATACCTTGCGCTATTCTCCATTTCATCGAATTGGCTCACCTTCGTCGGAGAATTCACAGTGAGAATTGCCTGCGACTAAAGTGTGATATATCAATTGTATGTTGTCACACGACTGTGGATCTGCCAGACGAAGACTGCCATGCCAATTCTACCCACGCTATATATGTTTACTACCACAACGCCTGGTGACCCCCTTTAAAGTAAGTTTTTTATGCACCACCCGAGCATTGACGCATGATCTCTCTCGAACCGATCAGCCTGTCACCCGGTGATAACTTTCCACTGATGGCGAAGTTCACAACACCGCGGTGGAGTCTTCCTTTCCCCCGTAGCTTCTTTCGGTTCTCTTTCTTGACATAGGTTAATGCTAGAACCCGGTTCAGGGTTCTTTCCAGGCTGTCCTGTCAGCCCTGCATCACGCCTCCCCCCAGAATGATATACCACGGTTAATGGCGATATCGATCCACACTCAGATGCAGTGCCTCTGGCCCTATAAAAGGTTCTTTCCTTTGAGCGAAAAATCCTCATCCTTCCCACTCTCTTTATTTCGTTACTTAAGTCGTGCACACAGTTATGTCCACTATCGTCTTGAAATCTGTTCCCTTTGCGACCCGTATCCGAGCCTCGTTCGGTGCAAGGGAACTTCTCGACCGTGATCGCAAGCGTGCAGCCAAGCTCATTGCTGGTTTGTCGCCGCATGGGCCTGTCCGGGCTGCCAGGCAGAGGGCTGTTGCCAGCCCCACTGGTGGTAATAACATCGACGTGACAGATTCAGGTGGGTTTTCAAGACTTGACACCGACTCTGAAGTATATCGAGCATTGACTGTAGGTGTGACATACACGATGTCCGTTGGTGTTGGGAATCCCCCGACCCAATACGCACTTCTCATTGACACGGGTAGGTTTTCATACAAGGCGGCCTCGGTCGGATGATCACAACATTCCTTATAGGGAGTTCAAACACTTGGATTGGCGCAAGCACACCATACAACCCGACAACCGCCAGCCAAAACACCGGTAACACCATCGTAAGTTTTCTCATCGCGTTGCGTTGGAAATGGACTGATACCCTCGGCCGCAGAACGTCAGCTATGGCTCTGGGACAATGTCTGGAAATGAATGTCAGTATTTTCTTCTCTTCGCCCGGGTCAGACAGAAGCTGATGGTAGTGCAGACACCGATACGGTGACCTTGAACACAAATCTTGTGATTCAGAACCAGTCAATCGGCGTTGCTTCTTCTGCCCAAGGTTTTAGCGGCGTGGATGGTATTCTTGGGTGAGTACCCCTGCCATAGAGACTCAGGATAGGCGCGTTGACAAGTGAATCACAGGGTCGGCCCGGCTGATCTTACGGCAGGCACTGTTTCCAACACTACAGAGGTCCCGACAGTCACGGACAACCTCTATACGCAAGGGCTGATCTCATCAGATTCGTTGGGCATCTTCTATGAACCCTCGTCGACTACGGATGTCACCAATGGTGAACTAACCTTTGGAGGAACCGATAGCACCAAGTGAGTTATCTCACTGGCAATCTTTTCTCTTTGACTGCAATTCATTACGAACGATAGATATACCGGCCAAATCAACTATGTGCCAATCACAACCACCTCTCCCGCGTCGAACGTGAGTTGAATCTGTTGGGGTGAAGCGACCAACCTTCTCACTTTGTGCACAATGTTATAGTACTGGGGAATCGATCAATCGGTGACTTATGGAAATGGCACCTCCCTCCTGAATACTACTTCTGGTATCGTTGACACGGGCACCACGCTTTTACTCCTCGCCACGGACGCCTTTCAGGCTTACCAGAAGGCGACAGGAGCCACTCTAGACCAGTAAGATACCCTGACACTGACAACGCGGCAATCGGCTGAATGTACCGGGAATAGGACCACTGGCTTGCTCACGATCACGGAGCAACAGTACGCGCAACTGCAGAGCATGTACTTCAACATCGGTGGGGTAAGTTTTCTACTACCGCCCCCCTGAACAATTGATTGAGATCGTGCAATAGGTTACATATGAGCTGACGCCGAACGCCCAAATTTGGCCCCGTGCACTCAACTCCGTTCTCGGTGGCCAACCCAACCAGATTTATCTGATCACCTCTGATCTCGGAACTTCGAGCGGATCTGGTCTCGACTTTATCAGTAGGTCGTTTGCACGCAGTGGCGCTGGTTGTTTGCTGACGTGGGACATGCAACAGACGGGTTCGGGTGGTTGCAGCGCTTCTACTCGGTCTTTGACTCTGGCAATACCCAAGTTGGACTTGCGACGACCCCGTACACCAACGCTGAGACCAACTAGGCTCGTCGAGAACGACTGATTCCCAGCTTGTTAGATTGTACTTGTAGTGTAAGACTTGCGAAGACGCTCATAGTGTGACTCTCTCTGTAATAGAAATCGTGAACGGACCCGCGTTAGTGTCGGATTGCGCCCGCGTGAGCCTGTCTGCACTTTCTCTTGCGACGATCGGGGTAACTTTGCAATTGGTAATAGAACACACTAGATAAGCCCATGACGTCAACTATACTGGCTCGTATCAAACGCACCGTCCTCCTCGATTCCCCAAACTCCTATATACACAATGTCGTCGCTGATGCCCCCCGTGCCCAAACCCAAGTCCCGTCTCGCTCGTTACCGTGTTCTGTCGCCCCATGCCTCAGTGCACGTCTCTCCGTTCCAACTCGGTGCGATGAGCGTTGGGGACAAATGGGAGAGGTTTATAGGGAGCATGAACAAGGAATTGTCCTTCAAGCTTTTGGACGCCTTCTACGACGCCGGCGGAAATTTCATCGACACTGCCAACAACTAGTGAGTGTCTCGTGATTGTATGGTTTTGGCACCATCTTGACACTTGGTCTTAGCCAGGATCAGAGATCGGAAGAGTTCATTGGTGAATGGGCTGAGGAACGTGGGATTAGAGACCAGCTTGTCATTGCTACCAAGGTCGGTGCCGTGGGTTTTCGGGCAGCGTCATGCTGATCCACTATTGCCAAGTACTCGTCAAATTTCATGCAAGGGGAGGCCAAAGTGCAGCAAAAAGCATTGTACACGGGAAACAGTGTGAAATCGATGCATGTTAGCGTCGAAGCGAGTTTGAAGAAACTCAGGACGTCATACATCGACATACTCTATGTCCACTGGTGGGATTGGGAGACTTGCATCGAGGAAGTGATGAATGGCCTTCATACACTCGTTCAACAGGGGAAGGTACTCTACCTGGTACGTCAAAACGTCCTTGACATTTTCGATCATTTGACACGGTTTCTAGGGTATTTCTGATACTCCAGCATGGGTAATTTCACAGGCCAACCAGTATGCTCGTGATCGCGGCAAGACCCCATTCGTGATTTACCAAGGCCTCTGGAATGTCATGGATCGCTCTATCGAGCGAGACATACTTCCGATGTGCAGGGCCCAAGGTGTGTTCGAGATCGTAGCATTTGCCTCACCTGTTGTTGTTCACAACGGCCTATAGGCATGGCCATCGCTCCGTGGAGTGTACTGGCAGCTGGGAAGCTGCGCACCGACGAAGAAGAAGAGCGGCGTGCTCAGTCGGGCGAAAAGGGGCGCCCATCCATGGATTCGGACTCGGAGTGGAGGCGAAACGACAATGAAAAGGCTATGAGCGCGGCACTGGAGAAGGTCGCCAAAGAAATCGGTGCTAAGAAAATCACCTCGGTGGCGATCGCATATGTCATGCAGAAGGCACCTTACGTGTTCCCAATTGTCGGAGGCCGGAAGGTGGAACAGTTGCAAGCTAACCTCGAGGCGCTGGAGATCGTCCTCGCCCCCGAGCACATCAAGTACCTAGAGAGCATTCTACCCTTTGACCCCGGTTTTCCGATGACAATCATTGTAAGTCTCTTGTGCATATCCATCTGTCCGTTCTTTCTAACGGCTTTTGTAATACAGGGCGATGGCAGTGACTACAGCTTTATGATGAATTCGGCTGCTTACCTTGAGAAGCAACCTGTTGTTCGAGCGATTTTACCAGACTCATCTTAAACCGGGAATCGTATATGTGAGGCTTGTCGTTGTTACTAACGAGTAGGTTGATTGTAGCATATTCGTCAATCGAGAGAGGAGACTGCATAATGACATTTTTATGACCTATATTAGTAGGTTTGATGCCAAGTAGTCAAGGATTTTTGAAACAAGCTACGTAGCGGATCCGTGCATATTTGCTATAATGGATATCTGTAACTGAAGACGGTCGACCAACGAAGGAGCAGGTTGAGAGCATACATCTCTGAGTAACCACCGGTTACCACCTAGCAAAAGAAATCAGCGTCGAGCACATACCGTGTACGCTGGACGTGCAGGTTAATTAGCCTCTCAAGTATTCCCGCACCCTGATCGATTGATCCTCCAGAAATCCCCAGGCCCTCCCAGGGTGCATACGTAATTTGGACGGATCTACATAATAATTATTCCGACCATCACAGCTAATCAGCAAGGTTGAATTACAGCACTCAACGGCCTGGGGCAGGGTCGCCAAGACCCTCTAGCCACCACCGCTGAGGCAAGACCCGCAGCCTGGCCACCAGACAAAACTTCAATGGACGTGTCTCTAGTCGCTACTACTGGGACCGAGCACTGGCAAACCAACTACCCCGGGCGCCGCCAAACTTGGTAACAACTTCAAGTTGCCCTCCATGAAGTTAGCAATTACCCATACCAAGAACGTCTTGCTGATATGGTGGCATAAAGTGTGGTACTCAGGAACTTCGGTACTAGTAGGAGTGTCGTTATCGCCTCAGTGCGCTCATATTACGCACGGCGCATTCCCCAGGCGTGGCTCTCCTCGTTCCGTCCCATTCTCATGTAGTGTGCTGGAGTCATGTCTATTGCTGCAGTGGAATTGTATCTGCAGGTATCGGAGGTGAGTTCATCTCCACACTCAGCACTTTGAAGCTCATATCTTATTTCTATAGTGTGGTATCGGTAAGAGATCCCTCAAAAACCCATCCAGACATTAGCTGACGAAGACTGGGTCGATGTCGTAGTCGCCGCTGCCGCACTGCTGGTAGGACAAATGTAGCCACGTTTTTAATTCTTTTCCGACTGATCGCATTGCAGGCTTTCGACTACTGCCTCACACTCGGACAAGAGGTGAGTCAACACTGCTGCTCAGCTGCCGGGTTTCGTGGTAGACTCAGATTTCGCCAAGCTCGAATGGTTGTATGGCACGAAGTGGACGGCGGCAAGAATTCACTTTGCAAGTTTGCGTTATCTGCCTTTTCTTGCGATGGCGATGGCGATTCCCAGTATGTCGGCGACTTTTTTTCTTTTCCGATGTGGTTGACGGATCCGATGCTCTGTCCTTTTAGCGTCCGGTGTCCAACCCTCAGGAAGGAGTTATGTAAGTCTACTGTTCATATCGCTCATTACTAGGTTTACCTGGTGTTCTAGTGTGGGCCCCTTGGAATGGCAACAAACAGTCAGCCGTTTGCTCATCTGGACAAACACTTTTTGACATTATCTTCCAGCAGTGTACTACCTGTGCATCGTTCTCGCAGAAGGTGAGATGATTTCTTGGCGTAATAAAAAATATGATCAAACACGTGAGCAATAGCGATGCTTATCGTGCGGACATACGCATTCTGGAAATGTGATAGGAAAATTCTAATCGGAATGTGTATATTTGGAGTAGTATGTGCTTCCGTATGCGCGTTTCTTCGACTTTGGTTGACACCACTCCAAGGTGTGTATGCTTCTCTCTATTATTCCCTCAGAGACCATCGCTTCAAAACCTACCAATGGTGAGTCTCATCTCGGCACATCTATCTATGTTTCCTGGCTTAGTCTGCTTTACAGTGGTTTACAAGGCTCTCAATTGCGTTGGGGTAGAAAGTACAGTAGCTACAGCGATTCAATATGTCTGTCTGATATTCTTTGAGATGGGTAAGTCTTCAATGCTTCCCATCCGACGAAAGTTTTCCAAGCTGCTCCACCCCTTTAGGTATGCTGGCCTTGAACTGGATAGCATTCCAGAAGATGAAACAATGTAATCCGCCCGGTCGGTTGATCACGACACTATATCGTGATGGAGTCGTGTATGTGGCAGTTATCATGGGTAAGCGTTATTCATACTGCTTCCTCGCATATAGTTTTGATGATTTTAAAGTTTTTTCTGTGATCAATGCTATTGTTACACTGGCCACACCTGTGAGTTCATCACAACTAGCTTATTAAATTACTTTTAATCTGAAAGCATAGGTGCAATACTCTGATATCCTCAATTCGTTGGTTCTTCCTCGGAAAACAGCAAATCCTGCCTTGCTGACATCATGTATCTTGTAGCCCTCAAATGGTCATGCACAGCATTCTTGCGTCTCGCCTTTTCTTCAATCTTAGGGAGACAACTCGACGAGAGCAAGTAACCATGCTTCCTATCACCCTCACAGAATTTCGTGCAGCTGCTCAAGGGTCCAGTGGATTCAGTAATTCTTCGGGAAGCTCGAGCTCCAGTAATGGGATCAATTTTGATAAAGTGATCAATGTCAGACGAGGGGTAGACGTTCCTGGGGAATTCGTGATTCCTGGTTAAACATCCAACCTATGAGTGCCATATACGTGGCATGTTTTTCCTTTGTATTTCTTCACGCTGGTCCTCGTGCAGGTCTTTTTTTTTTCATTTATTATTCACTTTCCTTCTTTTCCTTCCTCTACTAAGTTTTGTACTGAACGCAGAGGATAAATCTGTGCTCAATTCCCTTCGTAAAAATTTCGCTTGCTTCAATGCTGTTATTCTATACTTTAGTGCTGTATTGTAGGAAAAATTGATAGCTGGGAGCTGGTAGAAGATAGAATGTAACTGATAACCGTCATATAGTCGGTGTGCAACCTCCCGTCGCTATTCATGATTAGAAGCTCCCTGTTAGTCACTGAGGGTCCAGTAACAAGCCTTGTTTTGGTAAGCAGCTTCTGATAAGTCGAAGTATAATTTCAAACCATCAGATGGACGAACAGACACTAACTTACGAGTACCACATATCAAGTGCGCGCATATTGGCACACATACGGTGCCTACACTAATCGGGTTTCTTGTCTCCTATTGGCAGCCTCAACGTCGAGCGCCGTCGGGCGAGCACGGAGTTGAAACACTGCCTCGAGGCCCTGCAACCTGACTCACCCGCGCAGTCTCATTTATTTTGTCGATATGAGCCTCCTCATTCACGATATCCCGGTCTCTTCACATCTCGTGGCAGTATGTAAAGCTCCGTCCTCATTCCGAGTTGTTCCTATGAGTCTCCATCGCAGCGTGTTCACATAAAAGGCTGGGCCGAGTCCTCCTCCCATCACATCATCAGTTCATCGGTTCATCAGTTCACAATCCCCACTCACTGGTCCTCTCTAATCATAATAAACTATGGCTGATAATCCAAAGGGTAAAGTCTTGGAATCGAATGATTTCCTAGGCGAGCCACGTTTTCCTCTGCCCTTGACGTTGTTCTGAAACAAGTCATGCAGTCGATTTCATGATGGGGGGTACTGCTGCGGCCATCTCGAAGACGGTCGCTGCACCCATCGAGCGTGTAAAGCTGATGGTACAGAATCAGGGAGCCATGATCGCGGCTGGCCGCCTGAGCTCTCCGTATCGTGGTGTGACGGATTGCTTTAGAAGAACCTTTGCGGAAGAAGGACTCTTGAGCTGTGCGCTACTACATCTTTCAACAGACGATCCGATGTGCTCAGCGCGCTAAGTTTGGAGGGGGAACGGTGCCAATATTTTGAGGTACTTTCCTACGCAGGCTTTGAACTTTGCCTTCAAGGACGAATTCAAGAGAAAATTCGGCTTTCAAAAGTCGCAAGGGTATGGGCTTTGGGTCTTTGGTGAGTGTCGGAGGGATGGTTGATTGACGATCCGAGCCGACTGTATTGGCATAGGGAATATCGCCAGTGGTGCTGCAGCCGGGGCGTCGTCTGCTGTCTTTGTCTATTCCCTTGACTAGTACGCTTTTCTGTCTTGTCCATCTGCTCTCGCATGACCTTTAAAATCAGTGCTCGAACACGGCTGGCTGCTGACGGGAAGAGTGCTGCCAAGGGAGGACAGCGTCAATTCACCGGAGTCATAGACGTCTACAGACAGACTCTCCGCACGGACGGAGCGCTTGGCCTATATAGAGGTTTTGTTCCTAATATCCTCGGCATCATCGTCTACCGAGGGTTGTAGTAAGTATATGTTTCGCTTATATGCATGCTGAGGACCAAACATACCTTTTTGTCTAGCTTTGGAGGTTATGATACCATCAGGGATACGTTCCTTGTCGGGAATCTCCAGGGTAATTTCCTAGCTTCTTTCGCTGTGGGTTGGGCTTGTACCACGGTCAGTCAAGGCTCTGCAGATGTCGCTGGACTATCCGCTGAGGCAGTTTTATAGGGCGCTGCATTCGCATCTTATCCTATGGACACAATCCGGCGTCGTATGATGATGACGTCGGGAGAAAAGGCAAGTGTTGCCTTTGTGACCGGACTGGACGACATCTCACATCATTCCTGCCAGGTTCACTACAAGTCTTTTATAGATGCGACTAGGCAGATTGTCGTCAAAGAAGGCGGAAAGGCTTTGTTCAGTATGGACTAATCATTTTTGACAGTGTATTGAATCTGATCTTTCGAAAAAGATGGAGCTGGTGCGAACATCTTGCGTGGTATTGCCGCAGCTGGTGCCTTGTCCCTGTACGATCAGTGAGTGTCGACTTGCGATCACTGCTTACCAGCTCCAACCTATCCCTCAAAGGTTCCAAGCGCTTGCCTGGGGCCGTGTCTACAAAGCAGGTTCTGGCTAAACCCCTTGGCAGCCTTGGGGCGAAACCCTTTCGAGTTACTGGACAGACAAGCTTTCAAATCACATACTTCTCTCGCTCACAGTAGTAGTACCTGTTATGGTACATAGTACATACCTTTTAGTGACTTGGATTGGACCAGGAACGATAATTGGGACCTGGTACCCTAGATGAATTTCAATGTTGCATATTTCACCTGTTTGTTCGCCAGGTTGCCAATAGCTTTGAGCAAGTTTCCTCAGTACGATGACACCGACGAGCCGGCTCGCAAGGGGCGAGCCACGTATTTCACTAGTCAAGGGCCAGGCGTATGGAATGAACCAAATTATCCACGACCGACGATCCACGAGTCAAACGATAGAGCCATCGAACGTGTCGAGGCAGTATCTCGAAGATATTACGCGGAGGTGTTGCTTGCAAGTTATGGTAAAAAGACACGGTCCTACATTCGGACACCGAACCCCCGGGCCATACCAAACATAGATGACTACGCATGTATCACCTGCCAATACCGTCCCATGCAGATGCCCCACAGCCTGGAATACTCAAGTGGAAAGATTGTACAATTTCAGACGAGGAGCTGGATGGCAATGATTCAGTAGTTGGTGGCAATTATGGTGCGTCGCTCTCGTATTGTCACGGTTGATCTCAGGCTGAACCGTGCTTACTCGTAGACTCTCAGATGCTCGACATTTCTCGGCATATCAATGATGAACTCAATCTGGAGGTTGCCATTCGTGAACGGCTTGCGACTACCATCGAAGGTCGTATCCAATGGGCACTCCAAATGTTGGACGCACTTTCGAACGTCAAAGAACCACAAGATCAACCATTGGACGGGGACGATTTCCAAGACGCTGCCCTCGATGCTCTTGAGGCATTGGAAGCACCCTCATCTTTCATATTCGACACCGGATTGCCCGAAGAGCGGAGTCCATCTCCTTCAATCTCTTCCATAGTGCCGAACCAACCTGCGTCCCAGCGTGCTCCAAAAACGCGTTCTTCCCGGACCCCTAAACCGTCCCAACAGAAGAAACATTTGTACATAAAGTTGCCTTCTACCACGTCTGATAGCCAGCTTGCGATTCTTGCCTGTCCGACCTGTAGCCGAACACAGTTCACTACTCTCCAGGGGCTTCTCAATCACGCGCGATTGGCCCATGGCGTCGAATGGGCAAGCCATGATGCATGCATTACGGCCTGTGCTGTCCCTATTTCCGCGGATGCACAGATTTGGGAGACCTACGAGAGAGACGGCGTAGAAGTACCTTGGGGGGGCAGCGTCGTTGGGCTGCGTCGGTTGTTTGAACGAGCGGTAGGTGTTGACGGTATTATACCCACCCCTCCATTGGCGCATGCCACGTCGGACGTTTCCTTGGAAAACTCAGCGAAGGCACCGAGTACGCTATTATCGCGAACCCTTGGTCTTCATGCAGACTCTCCTGCCCTTGCACAATTCCTTGGTCGTGCTCCCAAACGTCGTTGCATTCACGTTTACGATGGGGATCAACCCGTCGATATTATGAATCTCGATGGTACAAGCCCGCAACAAGACGGACTTGCCTCTGAAGAATCAGCGAAACTCAAAAAAAGTTTCTACATGCGTTATCCACACAGAAATACTGCACGAGAAGACCTTGGTCTGGTAGTTGATGTCGACACGGGAGCGGAGACCACAAATACAGACAACACTTCAACTCCTGCGATCATCCCAGCTGGCACAACAGCATCGCGCTTCCACATCACAGCGCGCATCCGTCTCGAAGACCGCAGTTTATACTTGAAAGAAGGTGAGCCCACCGCGGTGCCCATTATTGTGTGATACTCATGCGCGCAGACCGACGTACCCAGTTAGGCATTACAGATCAGTATCGTTGGATGCTAGGAGTCACTGCACCCTCTTACGTATGTTCCCTTCTTCTCACTGGGCCTGAATACTGAGCTTATCGGGTAGTCACTCCCGTTATCATCCTTCATGACATGCGTCACGGTTGTACCGCCAATGACAATTTCACCCGTGTCTCTCACCGTCCGGCAGCAACCTTTTGCGGTTGTCGGTACGGCAAATGAACCGTTTATGGCCAAGGTCATTTTTGAATGGGCTGGCGGCGGGAAAATGGAAGTTGAGCATTGGGTCGACGTATGTAAACAACGTCGCAGATCCCTCTACACCTGATTCTGACGTGGAATTATAACTTTCCGACCTTGTCTAGCTCGATCAATCCAAGTCCTATGCCTCTGCTTTCGGTTCAGAACAACTAATTGACGTAGAGCTCGATCGTAATACGCAACTGCTTCCTGTTCCTAAAGGAAGCCCTCCTCCACTTCCGTCCCTTGATCGGCAGCCTACATTCAAGCACAACACACCACAGACCGACCCAGAGTATGGAGACGCGCCGACGATCAAGGAAGAACGTAAGTATCATCATGTTCCTCGCGTATGGAGATGTGTTGAAGTACGTGCTTGTTGTAGATTATGAACAGGTCCTACGAAGTCTCCTTCCGAGAGTGCCGATGACAGCGAAAGGTGGGTTTCTTTGTGTTCGATGCATCACTTAGACCAATCGAGATGCTCAGACGTCAAGCCAAGAAGCACCACCCAAGTCCCATATAAGTTGGTCGCTAGCCCTGCGCACTTGCTCGCACTTGTGCCTGGGAGACGGAAAGCTATCGAGGTGCGTAGCCGTGAGTGCTACTGCGAGTCGGCTGTGTTGAAACAGTACTGAAGTGGGCTCGCGCTCGCGCACTGCATGCGCTTTATGTTGTCCATATGGCCTCATCTCCCCCATGTCGGCAAACAACCCTAACTGTTGGTGACGTATATATATTTCTCGAGGATGGATTATACTTTCCGCGTCCGTCACATCCTACTTCGGGACTACTCCCTGAGCCGAAGAAAAAAGGGAGAGAGAAGCATGTGACACCGATTTTGGGTGAGGAGTCTTGCGCAACTTGTGGCATCAAAAAGCGCTTGCATCCTGGATACGACGTCAACCGCGAAGAGGGTGGGAGCGATTGGACGTGTGCTGTCGTTCCGACAGCGGAGCAACGATATGGAACGAGGCTTCCTCTTACTAACTTGACCAAAGTTCTTGCATGGCCAGATGGACTGGAGCAAGCAGTACTTGGTCCTCCATTACCATCGACAACTTGGATTCCGAACCAAGCATTGAAATTATTTTTACAATCTTGCCGACATACGCCACGCGACCTGGTGACGTTCAATCCGCCAGAGTTGATTCTCGCTGTGCACAAGGTCGTTTCCAAGTTGCGCCTCCCTACATTCCCTAAATCTGTTCCCTGTGGAGAAAATTCCGTATTTCTTACTGACAAAGGAACCATTGAACGATCCCTTGCTCCGGCTGCTCTTTTGTCAGCCTCCCTAAAACCCTTTATTTCTACATTACTCCTGTCGGCTGTTGAAATCGCGAAACGGGATTCCGCATCTATCGTTCCAGGCACGAAGAACGGTCGGGGAAAGAAGAAGTTCACGTTTGTCCTAACCCCCGGGCACATTTTGCGCGGGCTCCGGCTCCAACCCTCAAACAGTTTCAAGGCTGCCCCTAGCGTTACGCGGACTGCGACGAGCTGTGAACCTCGGGCAAAAGAATCGGCAGCATTGTGCTTGGCGCGGCTAGGTGTTCGACTTGACTTTGGCAAGGACAGCCCGGTTGGACTAGGTACACGTAGTGGAGAGCATCCAATTGGTCATACGACTGTAAAGGCTGAGCCAGAGTGAAGAAGGGGAAATAGTTGAGAAGGTCATAGGGTAGATGCGTATCATACGTGGCCTCTGAGATATGTACAGTAGTCCTCAACTTCGGTTTTGTCCGACATGTACACCCCCTGGATGTGCCTGTCAGAGAGTATTGATCTGCCCCGGTTAACCCCGCACCCCGTCATGCTGGCAATAAGGTTCGCTGCCACGATGTTCTGCAGTTTATTAGCGTGCCAAGGATGGCACACGACCATTCCGTAGCACTAAAACCTCCTGGACATGCAAGTGGTGGCGGCTCCAGCTCGGGGCTCCGAGCCCCATGTGCGTCCATGATTTCTTCTTTTCGGTTGTGCTGACTTGCACCTTTCGAGACTCCCAATCGCTGGCAGGGGTAAATGCTTTAACGAGTTTTTTCGTGCTCAAGTTGCCTGGTTCAGTGCAAGATTCCTGATCATGATCACCCCCACATTCGGCATTTCCCGGGTGTGGATTTCAAGTTTCCGGACCGGGCGGCAGCTGTACTTAGTTCCGAACTGTTTCAAACAAACTTCAAGTCTCAAATTCACAGAATCACATTACACTGGATTGAGCTCTTGATAACTTACACAGATTCGCACGTTACGGACAAACATCGCCTCCTCCCTCAGTTGCAAGGGCCAGGGCCACGAAACTTTGTATCACCATGATGATCAGGCAGTCGTGCGAGAAAACCGTGTCTCAACATAATCCAAGCGTTCTTGCACGGTGCACTGGAAAGTATTGCTCTAATTATTCTGCCGCGCGAGTTAAATGTGACCGACGGACGGGATTTGACGGCGGGCTGCCGTAGCGCCTACCAGATGAGTGCTCCTCACACAAGAGAATCCGTAAAAGTACCGCGCCTCATGCGTTTTCTCCTGGAGGTAACTGTCATTAATGCATGCGAATCGCGTGCTTTCTGACGAAGTTCTCCTTAAAGTGCCCCACACCGCCTGCAACCGGAATGTACTTTCTTTTTGGGACCCGGGTGCTGCCGTCAATAGTACCATTTAACATGACTTTCCGATATCTATCGTCTCTCGGGTCTACGGTTGATTGGCTCCCAACAGCTGTTCTGGCGTATATTAACGTCGTTGAGCGGAATTGTTCAAGGTGCTCCCAATTCTCAGCCCCTCTTTTCTGGCTTTCGTTCCTGGGAGTTCTGGCGCAGCATGGATATCGACAATACGCTCGGTGCCTTGTCCATTGGCTTCAGCTTGTCTACAATGCGAGTACTACTCGTGTCTACAAGATGGTCACGCTTATTATTCAACAGGTTATATGGCGTACTTCTGGTCCAGATGTACAATTATGGCTGTCGATATCCTTCAGATAAAGTCGGGTATAAAGCCACTGTGAGTTCTTCTCCAAGAGCGTACCCTCGCACGGATTTCATGTCAAATTTGATTAGGTCGTGTTACTATGGTTCGTATTCCTTCGATGTCCGTTGAGTGTGCCCTGTAGTTTTTTTTCCAGGCTATTAGAGACAGTGCACGAAGCCTTCATTAGTCATTGTGTGTACTACTATTCAGTAACGTGAGTTTCCGTGGCCGTTGGCTACTGGCAATCTAATTGCAAGGTGTAGAAACTTTTCAAACGTACTTGTACTCTTTGGTTTCCCAGTTTGGTGCGTTTTTTTCCCCTGTAAATTCTCCGTCATTTGACAGGAATGCAGGTCCATGCTCGTGCGTGTACTCTGTTAATAGTGAGATCGTATTAACCCGGCGTCTTCCAGTTCCAGCTTCCCATAGCGGTGAGTATGCCACTTCCATCACTGGTTTTAGGTGTCTGAGAGTGCACCTTATTGTCCAGGCAGTGATTGGATTCGTTGTCAAGTCGTATGTATATTCTTAGGTGACAATTCTCTGTCTTTAACCCCCATCGTTGGCCAGTTTCTTCTCACTGCGTGTTTGGCGATGTAAGATTTTCATTCCTTCTTGACGACATCTTTGATGACTTACTTTTTCCAGTTAGCAATGGAAATGTGTGGCTGACGGCGTTTCTGGTGAGTCCTGCCCCATCCGTGATGTTCTATCATATGTGTAACTGATCCTCATGACAAGTTGTTTCTGAATTTTGGACAATTGGGTGAGGGATTGTTGTCATAGTTGCAGCCTTGTATCTAACCTGTACAATCCTCCTTATTATCCCTTAATTGTATCCCAGGTCTCGCCTTCGGTAAGCCTTGAAAGTTTACACGATTGCTTTCGAACACTTAATGTATTTGATAGCATTCACAGCGAAAAGGTACCAATTGTCTCACATTTTCCAGCACAATACTTGGGCTGAGTATGCATACCTTCCTTTCAGTTATGCGCTTCATGAAGCACCTTATACTGAAGGAATACGAGTCAGTGGGGATCTTATGCGGCAATGATCTCATTACTGATTTGGTATTCTTGCTTCAGACCCTGGGATTTATTGCGCTGGGTATTAACACCCTGAATGACATAGGCACAGCTATTGCCCTTTGTTATTACTTGCGAGCCTTGCGGTCCAGCTATGCACGGTAAGCTCCTAGTGTGTGTTTTTTTACTTGTTCCTAATACTACACGCGAAGGATGAACTCCATCATTAGAAGTTTAACTATCTACGCAATCAGCACCGGTGCAGTGACAAGGTACTGTTGGACCTCAACATTGTCATTTTCCATCCGGTTGACACAGTTATCTAGTGCACTGAACTTCTCCACTTTGATGGTTGTATGTATTGCTTGCAACTTGATCTGGGTTGCTTGCATTTAACGCACCAATAGTACCTTTTTATGCCAACGAATTTCGTCTTCGTGGGTTGTTACTTCGTTTTGAGCAAACGTAAGGCATTCTTGCCTAATCTGGAGCATTGAATTGACCTATGATTTAGTATATTCAGTGTCATTCGTTGCGGCGTACGCTTATCTTATAGCTCATGCAATAAGCAGGGCTCATCAGTGTACAGATTGAACACGCGCCAAACTGCCAATACTACCGACCCGAAAAGATCCTCATTAACCACACGAAGCCACTCGTTCAGCCTTCCGTTGCGTTCCCCCAGAGTTATAAGAGACTCCCAAGACGTTGTTATGGCGTACGTTTCTATATAGCCCATACAACACCCAAGGCCTCATCAGTGTACAGAACTAACATACCACAAACTGCTAATACTATCGACCCGAAAAGATTCTCAACAGCCTCAGTTCAACGAAACCACTCTTTCAGCATGCCATTGCATTCGTCCAGAGCGGTAAGAGACTCCCAAGACGTCGAGGCCCACGCAGGAGAAGAGGTATGTAACTTGTCGACAGGCTTATGGATCTCATGGTTGACTTTTACAATAATAGAATCGTGTTTCCGTCATGCTGCACCCTGACGCTTAGATGAACCAGAATTTTTTTGAAATTGCAAAAATTCGACAATGCAAAGTACAGATCACGTCTACTTTATGAACTGAGTGACATTTTCAAACAATGAATATGCATTCAATTTTCTGTGCAGCAAACAGCCACACCCACTCGGGCAGCACACAACTTTGTTTCGTTGATTTCCGCCATCGTAAGTTAGACCAGCCTTGTTGCTGACTTCGGCTATGATATGAACGACAAGGGTCGGATATTACAAGTTCTGAAGAGCCTCATCATGCCCAAGGTTTCCCCAGACGACTATGCGGATCCGTTCAGCCAAGCGTCTTCCCAGGCACACGTCTTACTCCTAGGTCATTCCAACGCGGTGATCTGTACGACGATCAGCATCATCGCGTTCAAGTTCATCTCGTTCATCAACTTTGGTGTGGCTCGTGCGCCAGCGGTTCACGACTAAATTCGTGAGTTACCAAGTATCTTGTCAGGCAGAAGGAGAGACCACGTCCCGTCGTACCATTGACTCGCTGGGCCAGCTCAAGTACGACGACTAGCATAAATTGATTCTCGTCGTCTATCCGGCAACGACTGACCTACCTTATCGTGGATGATATTTTTGGTGCGGAAGCTAACTTCGATTGTACGCCGCTGAGTTTCGTGTCGTTGGGGCGAGAGTGCTCAGCAACAAAACAAGAGCAAGGTGTACACGGAGTGCCCAGGTCGCATCGTGCCTTATCGCGCGGTCGTCGAGGTCGGCAAGCCGACTAGCGCCCTGGCAATCGAAGGAAGGCGAGACTCACAAATGGTTATTAATATTATGCACTTCCTGAACGAGGTACATTGCGCGTGGCAGTACATTAAGCAGTGGCTCACATGCGAGGGTGGAATAGTTGCACTTTAACTCCTATGAACCCGCTGGAGCCGGAGATATATGGGAGATACCCAGCCTCACCGCGCGGGTTCAAGGAGGTGATTGGTGTCAACTCGGCATTTTGCGCATATCTGTTCACAGTGGATGCCGATAACGTTATGGTCCAATTCTCTTTGAACCGATTGATCTCTGTGTATGTCGCGTCCTATGTTCTTCATAGTAGCTGTTTTTTCGTCGTCGTCTTTAGCAGTAACAGTTGACTGAGGTCCAGTCCGGAAGAGACCAACTCCAACTATAGTTCCGAGTGCTATGCACCTTCTAGGAACCGGTTCAGAATCATCAATGAGGGACCAATGGCCAATGAAGCTCTTGTAGGTGAAATTGTGGAGAACGAGATGAGGGTCCGAGGTCGTCAAAGAAACGTCTGCACGGCGAGGCTGGGTCAAGTTGCCGTGCTGGTTCCTAACCTTGTGATACCATCCATTTCCCTCAATTTGTCCGGCTGAATGAAGCGTGAGGACGTTCGTCCAGCACGGAGGGAGAAGTTTGCTCTGTTCATCACGGCAGTTGTGTGGTTTTGTTGTCGCATTATTGTGCTTGACGGTCATCCGCCCGACGGAGCATGCCTTGAGTGTGACATCGGAGCTTGCGTTACATTCATATACGAGCTCCGCAAACAACGTCCTTATCCCTGCGAAGGATTTTGCGGTGGTGTGGATACTTGTACTGTAGCTTGTTCCCTGTGAGTCAGGTTCGTCATTTGCTTTGCTCGCTTCAAATCTGCTGCTGATCGTCTTGGCAGGTCGGCGCCAACGATGTACTATCTGGTCCGGTCAGCCCGTGGGTCCACTTTACCTCGACGAACACAACAAATTCCAATGCGCAAATGCCACGACTTCCGAGCGATAAATAATTCACATAGTCTGGCGGCCATGAGGCAAGCCGTCGATGTGATTCACGCCCCAACTGGTACCCTCGCAAGATCTCCAGCATGGCGCACTTGGGATCTACGATTCGTTGAACTTTTGCATGCTAGTAGTACTCTGGATTTTGTTAGAATTTTGCTAAGAATCTTCTAACAGACGCACTGATGTGGATCAAACAAAACACAACAAACCCGTGTATCTTCCCTGCCTGATCCTTTGAACTTTCTTACTTCTCTCATATCGATGAGCGGTCGCTTTAGATGTGCCGAGCAGCGTCTGATTGCACCATAGGCGCGTCACGACATTTTTCCCATAATTGAACAGTTCGGAATACCACGAAGCACAAAATGATTACGCATCCAAGCTCCACCGAGATCTATTATGCGCCCATGTGGATAAAATCCCGTATGCCTTCTTGATAGGGACCGCACTGTCGAAAACTGCCTTGCTCCGACCGGTCTATCAGTCACGCCAAAATTTATCTCTACATTAAATTGCTCCCGTCGGCTGCGAACCGGGACGCCACATGTGCTTTGCCGGGAACGAAGAACGATCGGGGAAAGAGGGTGAATAAGTTCATATCTGTCGTCTCAACACTGATCCTAGCGTTGCGTGATGAGCCGTGACCTTCGTGCAGAAGGATGCGCAGCATTGTGCTTGGCGCGGCTGCGTGTTCGCGGGGCGTTTCAAGTTATCCCAGCTTTGCATTGAATTGAGTTCATGCATGGTGCACAAGGACGCCACAGGCACAACGTCAGGCTGCTGTCACTTCGGGAATGTCGATTATCGCGCTCATCGCTCAGTTTCAGGGACCACTTTGTATCACTATAGTGATCGAGTGATTGTTGGAGAATGCCACGTTTCAGCGCAGTTCTCCTCTTTAAAGTTCCACCGCTTGGAACTTGGAATGTATAGTATATTTCGGGACCCGGGCACCGCCGCCTACAGCAACATACATACATATTCATATATAATTCCTCGCCGTCCATCGCCTCCTCGGTTCCACGGTTCACCCGGACACCAGTAGATGCCCCATCCTATATTACTATCAACGTTGTCAAGTGAATCCCTCAAGTAGCCATTTGATCTGCTGCCAATCTTAACCCTGCACATCTGGGTTTCGTTCCTGGTCGTTCTGGCGCAAGCATGGCCACTAGTTTCAGTTTCGACAATACACTCGGTGCCTTGTTCATTGGCTTCAGTGTGTCTACAGTGCGAGTACTACTCCTGCCTACAAGATGGTCGCTCTGATCATTCAACAGGTTATATGGCATCCTTTTCGTCCAGGTGTACAGTTATTGTCGTCGATATCCTTCGGATAAACTTGGATATAAAGTAATTGTAAGTTGTTCTCCAAGAGTGTACCCGCGCACGGATTTCACGTCTAATCTGATCAGGTCGCGTTACTATTGTTCGTCCTCCTTCAATGTTCATTGAGTGTGTCATGTAGTTTTTCTTTCCAGGCTATTAGAGACAGCGCACCAAGCCTTCATCGGTCATTGCGTGTACTACTACTCAATAACGTGAGTTTCTGTGGTCGTTGGCTGCTGGTAATCTAAATGCAGTGTAGAAACTATTTGAACGTACTTGCACTCTTCGGCAAACCAATTTGGTGCGTTTTTTTTTCACTGTAAATTATCCGTCATTTGACAGGGATGCAGGTCCCTGGTCGTGCGTGTGCTTCGTTGATGGTGAGACTCGTATTAACCCGACGTCTTCCAGTTCCAGCTTCTCCTAGGGGTGAGTACGCCACTTTCATCATTGGTTTTAGGTGTCTGAGAGCGTACCTTATTGTCCAGGCAGTGATTGGATCCGTTGTCAAGTTGTATGTATACTCTTGGGTGATCATTCTCTGTATTTAACCCCGCTCGATGGCAGTTTTTTTTCACTGCGTGTCTGGCGGTGTGAGGATTCCATTCTTCCATGACGACATCTTTAATGACTTACTCTTCTTAGTTAGCAATGGGAATGTGTGGCTGATGGCGTGTATGGTGAGTATTGCTCCATGCGTAATGTTTTATCATACGTGTGACTGATCCTCCTGACAAGTTGCTTCTGAACTCTGGACAACTGGGTGGGGGGATTGTCGTTATAGTTGCAGCCTCGTATCTAACCTGTACAATCCTCTTTATTTTTCCTCAACTGTATCCCAGGTCTCGCCATCGGTAAGTCTTGGATGAAACTTTACACGATTGCATTCGAATACTAACATATTTGATAGCATTCACAGTGAAGAGGTGCCAAATTTCTCACATTCTCCAGCGTAACATTTGGGCTGAGTAGGCATACCTTCCTTTCAGTTATGCGCTTCCTGCACTACCTGATGTTGTGAACATACGAGTCGGTCGAATTCTTATGCGGGAACCATCTCATTACTGAAAACGGTGTTCTTGTTTCAGACCCTGGGAATTGTCGCGCTGGGTATTAACACCCTGGATGACATAGGCACAGCTGTTGCCCTTTGTTATTACTTGCAAACCATGCGGTCCAGCTATGCACAGTAAGTTTCCAGTGTACTCTTTGTACTGGTTTCTGATGGCATATCTAAAGAGCCAACTCGCTCATCAGAAGTTTAATGCTTCACGCAGTCCACACCGGTGCACTGACAAGGTACTGTTAGACCTCGTTAATGTCGTTGTCTATCTGGTTGACATCGTTATCTAGTGCAATGAGCTTCTCCACTTCGATATTTGTATGTATTACCTGCAACTTAGTGTTGGTCGCGTTCACTTCCGAGTCACCAACAGTACCAATATATGCCGACGAATTTCGTCTTCGTGGGCTGTTACTTCGTTTTGAGCAAACGTAAGGCACTCTTGCTCAATCTGGACCATTGAATTGAGCCATGATTTAGTATATGCGGTGTCATTCGTTGCTGCGTACGTTTGTTTTATAGTCCATATAACAAGCATGCTTCATCAGTTTACAGGTTGAACACACGCCAAACCATACGGGGGCGTGGCACCGAATGCGACCCGATAAAGTCCTGGCCTACAGAACAACGAACTCGCTCGCCCAACATCCCCACAGTTGTAGTTGAATCCCATGACGTAGAGTCCCGCGGGGGAGAAGAGGGTTCCGCTCCGGATTCAGGCGAAGACTGGGTGGTACGCAGATCACCTGAATCCGTTTTACGGTCCACCAACTCTGACGCCAACTTCATGCAGACACAAGGCAAACCAGATTGCCCCAGTGGCGAAACCATCGAAAATTACATCCAACTATCTAAACAGTCTTCCGGTCCCACACTCCTTATCTAATTATGCATGTATCCAATCTACAGAGCGTGTCCTATCTTATCGTTTTCTTTCAGTCGTACCACTTTGGCTAAACAAATCCCACACTCGTTTCTTTCTGCATTGTATCCAATTCATCCCAGGAGTAGAATCTAGTTAAGTCAACCTGTCGGAGAGATTGATCTGTATGAGTATGAGCATTGTCTGTCTTTTGATGGATGTCCTTTTCAATTCACTTGTACAAATTCGCTGGCAAATGTGCGGGGGAATCATTCCAACCATGCGCGTAAGTAGGACTTCTCGCTGCACTGGGTCTATCAGACCACTTCTGTAATACTGGTCCAAATACTAGAGAGCCTGACGTCACTGGATTGGAGAGCATAGGAGGCATGAGGAAGCTGGATGTATTTGACGTATGGTTAGTTGAATCCAGCAAACGGATATAAATACAAGTGAAGATATGTACAGCGCTCACGCAGCCTGCGCCACCCCGAAAAAGTCGCCTGTGTACGTCCATTTTGCCACATGGGCCAGCGCAACGCTATCCTTGATTGGTCGCATCCTACCAATGGCGCCTTCGTAGCCCGCAGACAACTCCCTCGCGTCGATATGGATGCATGTCAGAAGAGCTTGCTGTTGCTGGAACCTGTCCGGCATGCAGAGAAGTGTGAGCAACCTGTAACATGATGTCGCATACCGAAAAATCCATTGGCAGGGTACCCAGGACCGGTTTGGCAGTGTCTGTCCAAAGTAAGGATAAGATGGAGTCCTGACTGCTGTCCCACCCTGTGTTCGCGGGCCGGACCAAGTAAACCTCTCGGATTGCTTGAGTATGAAATGTGGAAGCGAGAGATGAACTACATCTCTTCCACATGGGAACGCATCACAATGCTATTCGGCAGCATTGAGTATGACAGCCGGTCCAGAGTGAGCTGCAGTAGGAGTCCCGAAGCGCTCGGAACGTGGCAACTCCTGGATCACCTTCAGAAGTTTCATAAAAGTTATTTCGCTTGAAAACAAGCGCGCGGCGTCTGTCAGCCTCCTGTCTCAAAGACCAGTGTCAAAAGATGCCCGGCCCGCTGTGCCTGCCACCCGAGAGCGAGAATTGGCGTGCTCTAATGCGGCCGACGGCTACTGAAGCCGGCGGGTATGGACTGGAAGAGCAGACGACGAGAACTGCGAAGCTGAAACAGCTTTCCTCATACGACCGAGTGTTCTTCGTTGAGCCGCTCCACAGCAAGTTCACGATGTCCCGAGTCGAGAGTTCCTGCACTACATCAGTGCTTTGATGTTGAGTTTGTGGTAGAGGTGTTGAAGGGACAAGCCTATCCACTGGCATGGATTTCTTCAACGTTGTCATTGCTTTCTGATGCTCGAACTGCCCATGATATCATCCTTATTCAAGTTTCAGAACGGTAAACTGGAATGTTGAAAGATAGAGTGGCGTACCGAGTGCGCCTTTCCGACGGTTTCCTCGTCAGTTACAAGATACACCATATCACGACGAAAGTTACTATCGATTGCGTGTCCTCGTCCCAAGCCGACATTTCCGAAGAGGAACTTCAATGTAAATCATGCATACTTGCTGAGCGCTGCCAGTGAGACTCGGAGTTCTCACGGCTCATATACCTTGAGCCAAGGTCCTCACACGGAATTGAAGTAGGAGGTTAATGAGGATTTCACATCACATTAATATCGTTCTTCACTAGAAACCTCCAACCGCGGCGGACCATACGAAGGACAACTATCCTCCAGTGCTCTCCGTTACTTAAACCGTGAAGTTACTCGCGACTAACATCAGGCGACGGCGAGCGCTGCGAATGACCGCACCATGAACTCAAATACTGAAGAGCCCGAGACGACGAAGCAGCGCATGAAAGCAGAGAATGGCATACTACCTCTAGGTGGTGCTACAAGTAGCAAGCGGAAGAGAGCTAGTCTTCCATGGCCCGTACTCCGAGTCGTCGCGCTGTTTTCAATACTGTATCTCCTCGTGCCGCCTTTGAAGCCCTCTACCGTCTGGTCTGGCGCGTCCCTGACTGGCAGCGTATTCGACGGTTTTAGAAAGCAAACTGTTGAAAAACCTACAACAACTACGGACCTCACTGGGAACGGACGTACAAAAGACGTCATGTGGGACAAGTACAGTCTGGTGCTAAAAGGACAACGCATCTTCATTCAGTATGTCCACTCATAAATTTCATATTTTGTGCATCGTGTTTATTGTTGCTTGTCAGTTCCGGAGAGTTTCACCCCTTCCGTTTGCCAGTTCCTGGATTATGGCTCGATGTTCTTCAAAAGATCAAAGCCGCAGGATTCAACGCCATCAGTATTTACACCCACATGGCACTGATCAATCCCTCGCCAGGAGTAATTGACTTTGATGACTACCGTGCCCTAGAGCCGCTTTATGAGGCTGCAAAGCAGACGGGACTCTGGATTGTCCTTCGGCCTGGCGGGTACTTCTTTGTTCTGGTGTTGAACGTGTCGTAACGCTTCTCTAGGTCCCTACATCAACGCTGAGACAACTGCGGGAGGTATTGCACACTGGATAACATCGCAAGTGGCTGGTGAACTCAGGACAAATGCGACGGACTGGAAGGCGGCGTGGCAAGATTATATCCAGGGAATTATCACAGAAACGGTACCATACCAGATCAACCAAGGAGGGCCTGTTATCGGTAAGTAGACCTTGTTTGACATACTTTGGACAAGTCTGATTTGGTGCTTTTAGCAATCCAACTTGGTCTGTACTATGCCTCGTCCTCGAAGAGCTCTGTGACTGAGCCTTTGTTTCTCTTAGATAACGAATATTCTCAATCACCGACCTCGCATGCGGAATACTTCGTAGACCTTGAGACCGCATTCTATAATTCCGGTATCGTCGTACCCTTGACAGCAAACGATGCCGATGCAGGCGGAAACTGGATAAACGGAACTGTGGGTCCAATTTTCTTTCTGCAGCATCTTATCTGATCCCTAATCTGTAGGGCGCCACCGATATTTATGGGTAATTCCAGGCCGTTTGCTCAGGGGCAACCATTGACCACTTGTTTGCATTTAAAGTCTTGATGCCTACCCGCAAAGATTCGACTGTTCCAATCCCACGGTATGGAATCCAGTGGACACGAGTTACTCTAATTACCTTGAGAGTATGTCAAGAATCCCTCCTGCACACCCTGGGTTTGTTCACATGACTTCTAGGTGTAAATCCTGGTCAACCGTGGTATTTCCCTGAAGTTAGTTTTGCATCCGTATCATTTCATACCGTTGTGACCGTGATTTAGTTCCAGGGTGGTGCTTTTGATGCATGGGGTCCCGCGGCGCCAGGTACACCCGTCGATCTGTGAAACAGGAAAAAGCTCACATGGTGCTCAAGGCTATGATCAGTGCCGCGTGCTCACTGGAGCTGACTTTGAGAATGTTTTCAATCTGCACCTTTGGGCGGCGAATGCCAAACTGATTAACTATTACATGCTCTATGGGTATGAATACATTCTCTCACCCGGATTGCGCTCATTAGGAACTCGCAGAGGGACTTCGTGGGGTGGTTTGCCTTTCCCAGGCGTTTACAGTAAGTGTCCGTCGATATTACCCTTATTGGTACATAACAGGTCACCCAGCATCATACGATTACGGGAGTGCAATCGCCGAGAATCGAGAGCTGACTGACAAGTATTCCGAGCTTAAGCGAGAAGGGCTCTTCCTCCGCAGTTCACCGGAGTTCTACATGACTGACCACATCGGTGACAGTACCAGCGGTGCTGTTGCGGTGACAAATGATTCTGCATTTGTCACCTTGTTGACCAATCCCGACACGAGCACGTCGTTCTTCATCGCAAGACAGAATGATTCTACCTCGACGTGAGCACAAGTATGTGTTGTTGAACGCCGCTGACAGGGGAGCCGCGTGCAGGGCAACGACAAATTTCAAGCTGAACGTGACCACATCAGCTGGCTCATTCCGAATTCCAAGAGTTGCTTCAGCGATCACTCTCAGTGGTCGGCAATCCAAAGTTGTTGTCACTGATTATTCCTTCGGCTCGTCCAAAGTCCTTTATTCCACAGCACAGGTCCTCTACGCGGGACAGATTGGTAGCAGAGACGTCCTATTCTTGTATGGCGATCCTAGTCAGGAGCACGAGATTGCTCTTCCCCTCACGGGAGTGCCACGGCTGCAAGCCCAGAACGCCAGTATTTCCCGTACTTCGATCAACGGTGTCTCAACTATAACCTTCTTATCGGGGATAGAAGGTCTTGTAACCGTTTGGGACTCAAGTGAACAGTTGATTCTCTACAGCGATACTGTCACAGCAGGCACGTTCTGGTCCCCAGAAATTCCATCGAATGCATCAGATGACTTCGCAAATTACTGGAAATATGGCACCAACACTTCCGTCCTAATAGGAGGGCCCTATCTTGTGCGGAACGCCACATTTTTGGGCTCAACGCTTGCTATACGCGGAGACCTGTATGAAAGCGTGAGGTTAACCGTGATTGCGCCAGAAACTGTAAATGCCGTGACCTGGAATGGAATACCCGTTGCTGCAGATGTCGCCGCAGCTGCTACTGTCACTCAACAGGGCGGATTCTCCGCCCAGATATCCCCATCCGTTTCCGCAACGGGAATCATCATCCCTCAATTGACGAACTGGAGGTATGCGAACAGCTTGCCGGAAATTGAATCCGGCTTCTCAGACGCGGACTGGACGATTGCGAATCGCACGGAGACCAATATACCCTTCAAGCCTTACTATGGAGATGGACGTGTTCTGTATGGTTGCGACTATGAATAGTAAGTGCTACTAGCCCTATCGTTGTCCACCGATTCAACGCCTGCAATAGTTGTGAAAACATTGTTCTTTGGCGCGGACACTTCACTGCCAACAAGGACACGAGGTCGGTTAACCTCTCCATCAACGGCGGGGAAGGTTCGTCCCAGATCTTCTCAGATAGGAAATAAGTTTCAAAGACGCCTACTAACCAGCTTTCGCTGCGAGTGTTTGGGTAAACAATGTATTTTTGAACACTTCGTATGGAAAGTAAGCTTACTACGTTGTCTGCTGTGGTGATGTACTTACGATGGACATCCTGTCAAGTTCGACCAACAACCAAAACATCTTGGAAGAGACTGACGATAAATTTTACTTCCCACCTACTTCCCTGCTTTACGATCGGGATAATGTGATCACTATTCTTCAGGTTAGTTGCATCTTGAAGTTTTTGACTCGCTCACAACTTGAATAGGACAACATGGGCCTGAACGAGAGCGGAGGTAAGTTTGTCACTGTCGGCTATCTCAATGGACTGACGAGTTTCCAGCGGTCGTCGACCAAGAGAAGTCCCCTCGAGGAGTTCGCGGGTTTATGCTCAATACGGGCGACTTTGGCGAATGGAAAGTGCAAGGCAAAGTCGGAGGATATTCGAAGTTTGTTTCACATTCAAGCACAATTGGAATCCTTTTTTGACATTGTGGTTCAGCTACCCGGACAAAGTCAGAGGTATCCTCAACGAAGGTGGTCTGTACGGCGAGCGATTGGGCTGGCATCTTCCAGGATATGACACTTCATCGTGGGAAGCGAGAGATCTTTCTGAAGGTCTTCCCAGTGCTGCCGCAGGAGTGGGATTTTTCGTGACCACATTCGACCTCGACATCTCGGAGGAACTTGATGTGCCCATGTCGTTCAGCTTTGATCAATCTTTCCAACCTTACCGTGCTCAGCTGTACGTGAATGGGTGGATGATGGGAAAGAGAGTAGCAAACCTCGGGCAAGTACACTTCGGATGTTGACACCCGAGTGATTGATTGACATGAGGACACTATAGGCCGCAGTACAAATTCCCCGTACCGCAAGGTATTCTTAACTACAATGGTGTCAAGTACGTCGATCCATTTCCTGGAGCCTTCCCCATCTTGACGATTCAACAGCACCGTTGCGGTAGCTTTATGGGCCATGGAATCCAGCAAAATTTCCCCAACCTTGGAACTGACGGTCGATGGCGTCTATGAAGGAGGTGTTGGAGGTGTCAAGCTGAATAACCCGAGATGGTCAGCGGCAGGTAGGGGGTAAAGGTATGGGAGAAATGGACTCATATGTTAGACGTTATCCAATATTCATATCTGATGTGTCTTCTGCTGCCATGCTTGATTACAATCGGTTCACGTATTAGCCATTCCTGAACCTGAACTCTTCTACCTTTGGAAGCTTGAAAAATGCTCGAATCGACCTCTCGATGAAATTTTTGAACCTCTAGATCATGCCAAAACGCCGATCCGTCGGTCGTCCCGGAACTAATCTGACGTTTTCCGCGGTCGGACTTGAAGAAGAAGGCATGTACAAAGTCTACGTGAACAAACCTGTCATTGTGAGTCTCCTCCGCGTCTCCTCTACGTGCTATATCAGCCTGGGCGGAGTTGACGCGAACACGCCCTCACATGGCAGGACATGTATGTGCTTCCATCACCGTCCACCGCGAGAACAAAAAAAAAAAAAGAGAGACTCATGTTCGATCGCGCTTCATAGATGACACGAACCGCCTACAGGCATCCGTCTACGAGCGAGTACGGACTACGGACTGGTCCTTGTGACCCTGAATCCACCGGCGGAACCCGCTCAGCGGCACCGTTGCAGCGCGAATCCAATAGTACGACCACCCTGTGTCGAACACCGAGGGTAAGCCCTCCCCCCTCCCATCGTGATTTCCGTATGCCCATTTCAAGTCATAGATTCGAATTGCGTAGGGCAAACGTCGTCACTTCTGAATCGCGTCGTCATACCTCTCGTCACTCCCGATCCTTACCTTCTTCGGGCCTACCCCTTTATTTTATTTTAATTCTTTCGTAGGCTCTCGCGTGAATGAAGAGCAACGGGCACGATTCAGGGCCGCAGAGCGCAAGCGCATGGCTTGGGTACGGCTTCCACGAAGGACGGACCGGGATCCACCGACACGTCTGGTTTGCGTGTGCCGTCGCGGGAACGCATTTTTTGATGGCGTCTGCGTTGCGTTTGAAATCACATTGGCGGACCGACCCGTTCAGGCAGTCTTTCAACTGCGTGTGTATTTGACTTGCTCGAACGGAGCGAGGAACGTGTTTGAAAGAGTTCCGCCTCGTGTTGTTGGGCAGACTCGTCCTGATGGATGACGTCGAGCATGGAAACGGATCAAGTCAGAGGTCGTGTAATATGACTACAAGAGGTGGGGCCCTATGCAAGTCAAGAGATACAAGGCAAGAGAATATGAATTGTGTGTGATAGAGAGAGCTAGAGATGTTGATATTCATAGCGCCGAAAAATATATCATGAGGCATAGAGAGTAACCATGAGTTTGCAAAATACACGATGAAAAACAAGTTTTTCCCTTCCTAGGAAGCTCAAAAGAGGCTCTCTTGCGCAGACTTTGTCCATTGGGAAGTCAGTCACCTGATCGCCCAGCAATTAAGAATCGTTTTGTAACGCTCCGTTGCGTGGCGTGGTTGTGCCAGATCGATGTTCATCTACGAACCGGATGGAACGCGAGGGAGACGCCTCGCGAGAGCGCTGAGCTAGCTTGAGCGACTCAAGCCGTCGATGTTGGATGGAGGGATGGGATGAGAGGTAGCTGCCCTTCCGCTCATTAGATGTGCTTCTACCGCGTCGGTCGACGTCCTCGGGTACATCTTGGGCTTGGGCTCGCTCTAGCTCGTTCGTCACGGGGGACAGCGTTGGTGTCGTGCCTGGGGACGACGAGAAAAGACGGGGCGAGAAGTAACCTTGCTCGCTCGCGGACAATCGCCGCAGACCATTCTCATTCGGCCCAGCGCCAGCGGGCATCGCCACGGCTTTGCCCTTGCTCGACCTGACATGCTTCCTCCGCTCGTCGGGCACCGCGGAAGAACTGGTGACCGTACCATCCCCGGTGTCTTCAGAAGCCCAACCTTCGTCATTTGGCTCGTATTCTGCATTAACCACGGCAACGGCTTCTTTAGCCAATACCTCAGTGGTGAGGGTCTCCTTTTGTGGTTCAGCGCCAGTAAGGGAGACATCGTGTTCGATCCCCTCCCCAGCCTGTCCTACACTCACCGGAGTGCCCTCGGAAGCGTGACGGAGATGATGTATGTAAGAGTTGGCAGTCTGCAAAAGGTCACCGATGGGAGAAGGAGAACCCTGTGCATATGCGTGACGAATGATTTCGACGTCAACCTTGCAAGAAACGTCAGCGCGCACACCGTTCGAGACCTGTCACACCCACGTCTTCTCCAGGACCAGCCTGTCGCTCGACGATCTTATCCGAACCCTCTTTCCATTCCGTCGTAGTCTCAGTTCCATCAGGAGGCATTTTCTCCTTCGCCGTATCGTTGCCTTTCAACACGTCCTCGATCTTCAAACTAACATCTTCGTGCGGAGCTTTGATGTCAGTGCTCGTGCGTCCACTCTCCATGATGGTCTTTTCATCTTCCGTAAGCCCAGCCCGGCCATTTTCCATGGCACTTACGTCTTGGTCCCGATTGATGACGACGTCCTCAGCACGCGTAACGTGTCGTGTGTGAGTGGTCCAGTCGGGACCGGATGCATGGCGGGACCACGTTCGTGAGGAGACGGAATGAACACGACGTCCAAGAGAGAAGAACGGGATGGATAACCCATGTATTGCAACGCTGCAGAGCACGATGAAGGCGACGATGGGTTGTATTGTAGCTGCGAGAAACTCTGCCTGGTTGGCGGGAGGGCTGGAGGGCTGGGGGAGGTAGCCAACTGCGAAAGTGGAGATGTACACGGCTCCTGAACATCAAGTTAGTGTGAGCTGCAGACAACTGCAAAGGGTACGCAACTCACCGATGCCAATCGGTCCGAAATGACCGCTGAAGAGAGCTTCCCGAAGAGTCTTCACGTCGGGTATGAATTTGTACAAGGCTATCATGATAGGGAGTCGTTTGAACATCAAGATGAGAAAAGCGGTGAGGACGAGGCGGCCGACGCTCAAAGTCAAAGTCTCGTTGCTGAAGCTATCAAAGGGCATCCATGCACCTACGTACACAAACGAAGCAACGTTGAACAGCAAATCTATTACTGAACTGAACACTGCTTCCTCAGTCTGTCGGTTAAAAAAACCGTCCCATGCAAAGGCTGTCCCGCAGCAAAAGGCAGAGAGGAGGTCGTCGGAGCCAAGTATTGTCATGATACCAATGGTAAGAAACGCGAGCGAGACGTACTGCGCAACGTACGACTGACGATCGATCAAGTCATTGCGCTCGCAAAACTTGACGAGATGTCGAAATGCGAAGCCCAAGGTTGATCCGAAGACTATACTGAAGGCAATCTCGACTACACGGACTCGTGAGCATGCATCCGGAGACGAAGAAGAGGACGTACAAAGCCAAAGGAATAAAAACCAGTCTTCAACCGCACGGCCCGGCGTAGCATCCAAGACGAGGTAAAGGGCAAGAAAGAGGAAAGGATATGCGGCTCCGTCATTGCATCCGCACTCCGCGGATAGTAGCCGGCGGATGTGCGCGGGCACGTGCTTGTCTGCGTACTTTCCCCCGACCACAGCCGCGGCAAGGATAGGATCGGTGGGAGTTAAACATGCACCTACGGCAAGACTAGAAAGGAAGTCGAGTCCCGGAATGAAAGCCCAAATGAATCCTGCGCATACAAACCACCCCTATTGACGGAGGATTGAAAAGTCAAAAATGAAGACCGAGATGGAGACGACGCACCCAAGCCATCACAGGACCGAGCAGAAAGAACAAGCTTTTCCAATGCCGGGCGACATAGGCTTTCGGAAGCTCGACGCCGATGGCAAACACACCGATAGCAAGGACGACACGGGTAAACTCGAGAGTGATGGTATTGGATGTTTGTTCGTTACCGTTAGCCCAACTGCGAGGATCGAATATTCCAGCCCCATAGGGTCCTGGGTTGAGCAATGACCCGTCAGGGTAACATTAAATGTTTGAGGGTAACCGATGTACTTGCCTATAATGACACCGAAGAGAAAGGCCCAACAGGCTTCCCCTATATACAGCTACAGCGATGATGAGCATTGCAGTGGAGGTGGTACGGCAAGATGGACCTTTTCACGAATAAAAAGCGAAAACATGCCAAACTAGGTGCAATGAATGTGTTCATTTCGGGCCGAACCGAGAGGAGACGTGTTGATGGCACTGACCACGACAATGAAACCACCCAAGCATGCATACGCGATGTGGGGGATTGTTGGACTAAGCTATTTAGGGATGAGCGAGTGGCAGTTGATGTGGGCGGTTCATTACGGCTTACTGGGTGAAACAACATGACGTCGACGAAAAGGGGCGGTGAGCCAGCGTTGACGTGCTAGAGGATGAGTCGTGACCGTTGTGGACGATCTGTTGTGTTCGTCGTCGTAGCGGTCAAAGGAACGGAAAGACGCCGAGTGGCAAGAGTTTGCTAAATAATGACAATTATGTCAGACACTTGGACGAAAGAGACGACAGTGGGTGAGAGTGTGGCTTGGCGACGACTTGAACCCGGTTTTATACGCAACGAGATCGGGGAGGGGCTCTCGCTCTGGACGAGGATTCTGGATCGATGAAACACGTTCTATCCTCATTCCTGTGCGGCGACGTGCTATGCCTCGGTGGTGCTGCTTACTGTACGCGGAAAGCCGCAGTACTCGCGAGCGTCGAATGTTATCTCCTATCTCTCCTATCACGGGTCTCTCTTTCCTTGCACCCTCCGCCAAGTTCAAGTCTTTCGAGGAGCATACCTTCGACGTCGAGCAAAGCTTGAGCTTGAATTTCCACCCCCCGCGTGTCACGTTTGCGCCATGAATTTTTACGTCCCGCCGTCATGAACCAACCGTCGGGCAACTGCTTACATAATGCATCGCTTACGTTACCAAGGACTGGCACGTTCTAGACCCCCAAGATATCTTACAACGCCGTTCGTATAATATTTTGTCTGTGCTGGTGACTCGGCTTGCTTATTAAAAGCACATTGCCGAGACCATCATCCGCTCACAGTTTGTGTTTGCTCCGTCTGTGCTTGGATTTTTTGTTTCATCTCGGACTTTGAGAAGGTGGTACGGTTTGCATGCATGTGCAATGCATCGCCAACTCGTCGGCTCGACATCTCGTTGGATTGTCTAGGGTTTTACCACGTACAGACCCGCCGAGTCTGCATGTTCAGCAGACGAACCAACAATCACCAAGAACTCGCATCAAGCTTGCGTCTATAGGTATGCTTCTGATGCGGCAACCTCTGACATAAATCTCTCCTCGTCAAACAATATTTGGGTCAGCTCGTGGTCCTCGACTGCGGCAATTCCGCCACTGGTCGTCGCAATGTTACATCGTTTCGTCGATCAATCGATCAATTTCCTTATCCATCTCTCCTGACAGTGCATGAATTAGGTGGGCGCCGTTGTGTTATGGATGATATCCTGATCGACTTGGTCGATACTGGTCGGCACTGAGTAGAAATGGTGGTCGAGAAGTCCATCTGCGTGTTTAGTGCGTTTCTTAGTCGATCACACATTTAAAAAAAATCACATTGTATATCAGCACATGGATAGATGGTGCAACACTTTATCACAAATAATTCTGTAGAACTTCATTTCAATGTTGATGCTCCACGCCAGAAGGTGCGCACGGGCATGGCGTGAGTTTCACAGCGGTTGCTTTGTTAGCCACCTCTGTACGAGCACCAGCGCTTCCTGGGGCTTGTCAAATGGAACCTGCCCTCCGGTGAGTACCACATCGCAGCTAGAAACGATGGACCTACCATGTGTCCAGCTCCAGTGACGGTAACATAGGTCAGTCCATCAGCGCTCCTCGTCTTACCAACGGCATGTCCATTGATCTGCCAATCCGTCAATGGTTGGCTCACAAACGCCTCTTGTCCACTCCAGGGCATCTTGAGCGTCCAACGCTCGTTGCCAATCCAGTTGCAGATCCAGTCGTACATTCCAACGTAGATTAGCACGCGTACGCCACGCTCCAGCAGTTGAGAGATTTGAGTGTAAGTTTCGTGGTATTCGTCCAACGTTTGAGAGAACGCAGCGAAAACAGTGTCGTTGCAGGCGGCGAAACCCGCAGGGACAGATGGGCTCACACCTAGCAGCTCGCGGGTGGCTGGAAGGGAAAGGTAGTCGATCATGTGTCTGAAACCCAGTCATTAAAATTTCGTGCCAAGTCACCGTGATTCCTTACTGCATCACAGGGTAGCAGTGGACACTTTCGTCACCCTCGCACTTCTTGGTAATGTCATATGGGTTCAGTCCTAGGAATTAATCAACGATCAGCGGGCTGTCAACACGGTCCAAATTTCAGCCGGATATACCAGAAGTCAAAAACGGATCTGAAAGTTCGCTGTCACAGAAGCTACGAGCTGCACCACAACTCAAGGCATCAAATTGCTTGATACACGATTCAAGAGTCCATTTCTGACACCGAGGCAACTATACCCGACATCAGCCAGTGGAACCTGAAAAAAACGATGGCTCTCACAGCTTGCTTCATCCGCACGCACGTGCTTTCCAATATTTAGACTAATGTCTCACACAGGGACGTACTCAGCTCACCTGATGCTTGAAATCGGAGGCGATATAGAGGCAGTCGTGCACTGGACGTCAACGTATGACGGGGTCAACGTGAAGTAGTCAACGAGACCGTTTCCTGTCCGCAAGCGTTGGTCAGTCATACTGAAGGTGAAATGTCGACATACCAATCATAACAGATTGCAAATTAATGGCTGTTCCTCCGGCCGCGACCAGCTGAGCATTCTGATCATAGACATGTGCTGCGAAAATAGGGAGATAATGACCCTACCAATACAATTGTTCAGCACTCTGAAAAAAATTTACGTCGCCAAGACCTACAGCGTATGATTCACCCGCCATGTGGAAAGCACGACCCTTGAACTGGCTAAAGTTCTCAAAGAAGATGGCTACGAAAGCGGCAATATCTTTGGCAGCCTGCTCGGTCGTGCTCTGTCAAGCGGTCAGGCTCGCAGAACGTTCATGTGAACCAACCATGCTACATACCACGGCTTCACCGTAATCGGCATATGAAAAACCAACGCCGACGGGCTGATCGACATAGAACACGCTCGCGTTGGTAGTCCACGAGTACGGGTTGTATTTCGGACCGTCAGCATCAAGAATTGTGCACGGGCCATTTTCCACGAAGAGACCCATGCTGGAAACGCAGCCAGGACCTATGCCCCTACTGTTATACAAAACCCTCTTGGCTTCTGATAATTGGAACTTACCACCATTAGTCCAGAAAATAATATCATCCGTTGCAGGGTCGTTGCGACTCTCAAAGAAATAGTAGAAGAGGTGTCTCGCTCCAATGTCGATGTAACCTGTGTAAGCACTAGGCCGCACGTGAGCTTAAGATTGAATGACGTGCAGACAGGTGGCCTGACTCTGAATCTGGATCGCATTCAAAGACCGTCTTCTTTATCCTGACGCTGTAGCTTGGGAAAGACGGGTGGCCAAGGGAAGTGAAGCTGTCGACTGAGAGTGCACTCAGGTCCTCCACTGGTGTAAATAATCCATTGTCGTATGGGGCAACATACGCATATTGGGCGTACGGGTTTGCGGCAGGCTGTTTCAAGCCCAGAACCGACTGCGACGACGCGTGACTGAGAACGGCCAGCGCCAGCAGACTGAGCAAGCTGAGAAACATTTAGAGAGCGAAGATGGGGAGAAACACACCCGCTTGCCAGTCTTTTGTCCGTTATTTACGTTACCGGGGCCCCAGTAAGACTCGAGCGAACGAACCCTGCCTTTCTGGTTCTGTAAGCGAAACTCGAGAATGTTTCATCACGGTAGCGAATAATTGTTTGTGTAATTGTCATAAGTTGTGCCACCATATGTGTCAACTTACATACATAGCCAAGGTTTTCGGCAGTTCTGCAGTCAGTCACTGATCTCCAATCATAGCTCTCAATGAATGGCCTGTGGTAGAATTAGTGTTGCCTTAGCTTAACGTAGTACTTAGAGTCCATATGATCAGACTGTACTTTCATAGGAGTGTATCCAAAAAAAGCTAGTTCAATGTAGCAACAGTGTCAGACAGTACAAATGCGCCGCCGGGCAATGGTGGGGACCTCAAAGGTCCTCCTGTGCCAGCCACCTCTGTACGAGCGCCAGTGCTTCCTTAGGCTTATCATACGGAACCTGAGCTCTCATCAGCGCAAGATACCAACAAGCAATGATGGAACCCACCATATGTCCAGCCCCATTGACGGTAGCGAACCTCAATCCATTCGCACTTCTGGTCTTGCCAACGACCTGCCCATCGATCTGCCATTCTCTCAATGGCTGGCTTACAAATGCCTCCTGTCCACTCCAGGGCATCTTGAGCGTCCAACGCTCGTTGCCAATCCAGTTACAGATCCAGTCGTACGTTCCGACATAGATAAGTGCACGAACTCCACGCTCTAGAAGTCCAGAAACTTGGGTATATGTTGAGTGGTATTCGTCCTGAGCTCCGTTAAATGCATTTCCGACGGCATCACTGCAGGAGCTGAAGTTTGAGGTGATGGATGCGTCCACACCGAGAAGCTCGCGAGTGGAAGGAAGGTCAAGGTATTCTCCTATGTTCCTGAAACCTGGTCATGACAATACATCAAGCAGGCAACACAACTCCTTACTTCGTCACAGGGTAACAAAGGTCCGCAGGGTCACCCTCACATTTCTTGCTAATGTCATATGGGTTCATCCCTGTAAACCTCAATCAGATATCATCAACACGTTCCAGGTTTCGCTGGGTATACCAGTAGCGAAAAAGGGATCAGAAAGTTCGCTGTCGCAAAAGCTGCGAGCTGCGCCACAACTCAACGAATCGAATTGGTTGATACACGACTCGAGAGTCCACTTCTGGCACCGAGGCAGCTACATATATCCAAGATCAACAAGTGGTTCATGAAAGCATGAGGATACCCACAGCTTGCTTCATCCGCACGCATGAACTGTAACATTCGTAAGTGCAGGTCTTGCGCAAGATTTATTCGACTCACCTAATGCTTGCAATCGGGAACACCGAGGCAGCCGTGCATTGCATGTCGATGTATGACGGGGTCAACGTAAAGTAATCAACAATACCATTTCCTGACCACGAGCGTTGGTCAGTCGTACTGACGGTGGAATTTCGACATACCGATCATTACGGACTGCAAATTGATTGGCGTTAATCCGGCGGCGACCAGCTTAGCATTTTGATCGTACACTTCAGCTGCAAAGACAGGGATATAACGACCCTGGCAAGGTGTTTTGCTTGGTTCTCACGAAATGTAGTTTGTATGAGCTTACACCATATGATTCACCCGCCATGTGGAAAGCACGGCCCTTGAACTGACTAAAGTTCTCAAAGAAGATAGCTACGAACGCGGCAATGTCTTTGGCAGCCTCTTCGGTCGTGCTCTGTTGGGCAGTTGAGCACACGGGGTGTCCGTATGAACTAGACGTGCTACATACCACCGTTTCGCCGTAGTCGGCATAGGAAAAGCCAACACCGATGGGCTGATCGACAAAGAAAATGTTCGCATTGGTGTTCCATGATTCCGCGTGATAGGTTGTGCCGTTCCCGGAAAGCGCTCTGCAAGGACCCAGTTCCATAAAAAGACCAAGACTGGAAGAGCAACCTGGGCCTGTCCGACTTCTCATAAGATATCGTGTTGTGCGTCGAGGACTAGAGCTTACCACCGTTGGTCCAGAAAATGACGTCGTCCGTCGCAGGATCATTGCGACTCTCGAAGAAGTAGAAGAACATGTGTCGAGCTTCGATGTCGATGTATCCTGTGTAAGCACTCGAGCAGACGTGAACTTCAAGTCGAAAGGGTAAAGAGATACCAACTGACTTTACAGTTTCATCACAAAAGTTGGATTTCTTTATCCTGACGCTGTGGTTTGGGAAGTATGGGTGGCCAACGGTGGTGAAGCTGTCAGCCGAGAGAGCACTGAGATGCTCAACCGGCGTGAACAGCCCATCGTCGTACGATACAGCATACCCGGGTTCGGCGTAGGCCTTTGCAGCAGCCTGAGGTTGCTGCAAGCCCAAAACTGACTGCGACGACGCGTGAGTAAGAACAGCTAGCGACAGCAAAGCAAGCCCGTTGAGAAACATTGCCACGAGGGAGCGGAGAATCGTGACACCCGTCCGCTAACTTACCGCTATTTATTCTCTTCGGGTGGGGCAAACCCACACTATGACTTGATCTGGTGTGAAACTCTTTTCCGTGTGACTCTGCAATTCTTTTGGCAGCTCAGCGTGCTCGGCGTTACAAATACAGTAGTCAGTACTGTACTAGCCCAGGCCTGGTTCAATTCACTCTATATACGACACACATGAACCCTCAAAATAAACGAGAAAGGTCGCGAAACTACTAATTCGTATTTCCTCTTCGCGATAGGCTCTTCTCGTTCCTCACCCTCCCATTACTTGTCTTCTTTGGAGGCGCGCCACGAAGCTTTTTAGCAGCACCTGGCTTACGGTCCCTCTCTCGGCCTTTTCTTGGCCATTCTCCGAGATGCGCGATCGACCTATCCACTGCCTTGAAACGCTTACGCTCCTTGGTCAACTGACCAGATTCTTACCAAGAGATGGGTCACCTTTCGGAACAGGTTGTACAGGATGTCTGTATGTACGACTCTGGAGTGTTCACTGTTCAAGCGCACGAGCCCTCTATAACATATACGTCACCAGCTCGTCAATCACGAGCATCAAACCATCTGATGGGTCACACTACCCACATAGGAAAACAGGATTCTAATGGTTCTCGGTCCAGATGCCAGTTTCGCCTGTAGTGGTTCCGTACGGCGACTCTGGAGCTAGACTGGAAGATGAAATTGTTCATCGAGGCCGAAGTCTGACCTGAGGAATGTGTTCGCATGTGGGGTTGCCGGAACAACAGGGGAACTTGGTGACATGCCTATAATAGTCGTGACTCGTGACTTTCACACCACGTCTACCAAGGGCGGCGACGAGCAAGAGGTTTGACGAACTGGTACTGAGAGGTAAAGAAATAGAGCTATTTCCGGGCCACTGGTATGCTCAAGGAACACGACGAGTATCTAGCTGCACGCCCCAAGCACCCATATCAGCCGCTGTATTCGTTTCATACTAGGGCAAGTTATACACAAGATAATTAACAATCTACACTATCTATATCGTATGTATCCAAGATTTATGTAAATGGTTTGGTACGTCTTTCCATGTCAGTGTCTTCTCAGTACCTTGACCAACATCCACCGGCACCCTTCTCCCTCCCTTGCTGAGATCCCTTCCGAAAATAGCGAATCCTGTTCTGGAGTACGTGCGTCGAGCGGCGTTATCGTAGACGAGCAGAACCACCAATTTCTCAAACCCCCCACCGTTTTCACTGGATGTTGACATTTGTCTGCACCCATTCGAAACCTACATTTACCAATTGGGCCCAAACGCTTTTCGCCCAGCGCAGGGGCAGGAAATCTCCCATTTGGTACACACTTCGGCTTCTCTGAATGGGGCCACGACGGTGCGTGTCTATACTGGCTCTCCCTATCCACTTGCCCGTCCCCGCATCCGCATCCTTATTGACATCTCTGCGTTCATGCGATGAAACATCCAACACTCCTTCCGGATCCTGATTGCATGCAAAGTTGATATGATAGGAATTCTGGGAAACAGACGGGCGGCTGGCATCTTGGCACGTAACCCACTTGTTGTGCATATTACGACGGAGAAAAAAGGCCGAGGATATACAATACAGTAAATGATGATTGAGACTCTTCGGATCCATGTGTGTGACTACACTCCCAATTTCTCTATAGTCTAGCCTCTCGTATGTAACCTCAAGCAGAGGCCGACAGACATAATCGGAAATCCGAGGTGATGCACAATCAATCTCTGGCTCTTCGCTGGCCGCCTAACTACCGACGGACACCGATAGGAACAAGAGACAGGGATTTTTCAAGAAACAATGATTATCGATGGGCCCGTTCACGCGGCGCACCCACCCTGATGATTGTTCTATTGACAGTGCAGATCTTTTGAGTGCAGTTTAAGGGGTATCTAAGACAACATCTACAAGTGCAAATCCTCTAATTGATACCTCGCTGAAGAGGTGTGGAAGCGAACATATCCCGCCGTGAAATGCTTGAATACTTCGCAAGCTTCCGGAGATCCCTCCAATATGTCTACAATCCTCTCGTACAGGCCAATCGTCGTCTCCGTCAGTTCACCAAATGCTTCTAATTTTGATTTCTGGGTGCGAGCAGCGAGCATGGAGATCTGGTTGGTCATCTCGCCTACTCGCTCTTCCTTGTAGAAGGATAGCACATCGCTAGATGGTCATGAATAAAGAGTCGGCGTGAGACAGGACAAGGTACATACTTGGCGCTATGGATGAACAGAGAGAGCTCTGGGATCGCCTGAATGTAGTCATTCAAGGGGACCTCTCGCGGAAACACCATGAGTGGATAAGTTTCCCCGAAACCAGACATGAATCGCTGGTAGGTAGGATATTGTTGGGCAGCGCTCGAGATCTATTTGTCGTCGTCAGCGACATGTTCTCAGAGGTATATTCGACGGTAATACCTTCATGGAGCTCGTTTCGTTCTCCAATAAAGTGGCAGTGACAAAGTTCAATGTCGATGTGATGATTAAATGAGAGGCAATAGGCGGATAGAGGTCTGAGGCCCTATGGATGATATCTGCAAATGCATCCAGGAGGGCACTCCCCTGCGGTTTCCTCCTGATGAATCGTTCATTGAACAGATAGATGTTGGGTATCTCTGCTATGAAATGGTTGGTCGCGTCGTCCACAATGGTGGCGTACGCCGTGTAGAGTGCGATCCATATCTGGGTCGGACGGTGGGGGAGATGCACGCCAGCGGTTGCTGCATACTCGACCCCCAGTCGCAGACACGTTAGCACAGCCGGATCGCCGTATACTGGGTATCCACGTTGCATCGCATCGTCGATACATTCCCGATACAGGTCCTCGTCGAACGGGGTGACCTCGTATGCAACATTACATTGCTCGAGAAGTGAGCGAATATTTTCACGTGCGGTTTGGATCTGCAAGGTGTGTTAATTGATGGAAGCCCTCTCGACTTGTACCTCACCAATTGCGTGTCGAGCATTGCAGTGCGTGTCGGAAATGTGGGCTGGACCTACCTTGCTCTTATATGCAGTTACAAAACTACTTGTGAATTTTCGGCAGAACTATGATCATTGATGCGGCGGGCCATTCCACGTTCAGGGAACACTCATCCCATGTTATTCGGTTAAGAAGACATGTTGAATGTAGTCTAGTGACTCACACACTGCGTGCAACCAATGGTATCAGGTATCGGATCTACGCTGCCAAGTTGCTGTCAAAGTGGTGTGAAAACATGATGGGTTCGACGCACACTAAAAATGCAACACAATTGATTAAGCGGAGCTCGCCAACGGAAATGTCCCGCCGGAAAGGCCGTGGAGGTTTTTAAGGTTGTGTTTTGCTGTGTCGTTCAGACTCACTGATTTACTCGTAATTCTCCGAGAGAACATCATGGTCGTGGAATTCAGGATCATTCAATCGCAAGATCACGATGTGCGAAACACAGCTATAGTTGTCAGTGGAAAGTTCCGGTGGATCTGATAGAGATAGAAGAATGCTAAATCTCTAGATCTGGTATCCGTCGAGGATAAGTAAGAAGCCGTCATCCTCATGATTACCGTGGCCGACTTCCTGCGACTCGATAACCCTGGAAGCAGTCAGCGGATGCGGCGATGCCTCGTTAGCCGAAGAGTTGTCCTTCTCTCTCGAAGTGGCCGTAGTAAACAAAAGACACTGCGCCGCTCTCACGTGTGGTCGTAAACTTCGTGGCTTCATAGTGAGGGCCAACAAGGAGAAAACGTCATAGTTAACCCGGCAACCAGAGTTTATCCCGGCTAGCAGGGCATTGCGAATGGAACGGTATGTGTGTGGACAGTCCACGATCGAAGCCTATGATACGAACAGCATGAGGACACAATGTTATGTGACTCACCCTATCCATTCAACTATGCAGCTATCGTCATCGCATGGATAGGTGCATCATGATTGTCCAACGAGAAAGAACAGTAAGAATATCGGTCCAAAGAGATGGACGATTTCCGACTTGTGCGATGCACTACTCCTCGTAGATCCACTCAATACTCCACTAGGCAGAGATCCCTCACGACATCAGCTGCTGCTGGGTTGAACTCCTCAGCTGACGGTGGGATGTCTGTCTGTTGATGTTCCTTTTCTGTAAACATAAACATAAGCTCACAATAAAAACTCTGGATGTTCAGAAAAGATTACACCTGCTGGTGTTGGATGGTTAACCGGGGTTAGACGTGGAAGTCACCACTTACTATCCTGGAGGCTGGAACCTACTTCCCCGTTTCGAGATTACGAGAAATGTCATGGCGTTAAGGCAGCCGTACCAGGTCCTTCCAGCGAGGACGTGTGGCGGTTCCACTAGTACGTTTTGGAGTAGTATCGCTTAGCTAGCATGTGAAGAAAGACGGACAAAATGAGGAGATTCAATTTACAAACCTGTGCTCCGTGGCAGCAGGCACGCCGCGCAATTACCCCCATCATAGATGCTTCACGAAATCGAACACTATCACCAGGAAACACAAGACGAGTGGCAGGCCCGGGAATGTGCGTGATAGTGCAGTCATAAGATGCTGAGCGGAGTGCAAACAACCGATGAGGATAAGCCCGCTGCCGTGACTCACTGTAACGCTTACGCCCTCGGCCCACCAGTTTCTCATCAAGGTATAGGTTGCCCCTTCAGAACAAATGGTGCAGGAGCACGATTGGGTGTCTGTGCGGGCTTGGACGGATGGACCTACATCGTTGGACGCATGCTAGTTTCCATTTCGCATATTTGAGCTCTCCCGGTTCAAGCTCGTGGTAGATGGAGGGTGGAGCCTTGACACCTCAGCGCTCAGCGCTCAGCCCCCAGCTCCCCCACAAGGGCCAAGATCCACGGCGCGCACTGTTATGTCTGGTGGTTGCCGGACACATCGGCGTTCGTAGCTACAAATGAGTCTACCAAATCAATGCGCTTGCCAGCTGAGGTGAGAAGTTGAACCGGCCTGTTCAAAGCACGCCCAACCATTAAACATCGCAAGTTCGTCAACCTTTAAGACCCGAGAAGTCGACCATTTGATCAGACGCTATAAGCAAAAAGAATTCAAGTACTCCAATGGGTTCTCGGTCCAGCAAATGGCGGGAGAGTTATGCATGTTGAGCCCCTTTGTAGGAGACTAGGAGTGCTATCATCTCCTCGTTGGATCAGTCCGTTATAATCCACGGCGAATTAACTGAACTGAAGGGCTGGGCCAGTAGTCGAACTTGTGGTCAGGGTTTCTCTAATGTCTGCTTAAAAGGCGAATCGAGCCGCTGTCGCCAGATGTCCTCTGAGAAAGCCAAAGTCTTCGCCTGCGTGGGTGGAGACGAAGGCATGTAGATCGATCGATTTGGCGCGAGGTGAGGAATTTGTATGCGGCGGGCTGGGATGAGATGGGGAGACGGGTGTACGTCGGCATCGAGCAGTAAGTGCCATAGTAGGTCATCAAACTCGCTTGTAATGCATGATCGGCAATTCCAAGGTTGAACTCATAATCGAAAATCGATATACACATGTTCCTCTTCTGATAAATACTGGGACTATCACTATCTCTTCTCTGCACCTTCCAGCTCACAGATATCCTACACCATGCCCACAAAACGTTTTTAAATATGTACAGTCGTCGGCATCCACAGCGAAGGTTGCTTGTAAAGGCTGTCAACAACTTTTTTGCACTCGGGGAATCAAGTCTCATGAAGCTTGCTGTGCTCGTAGGCGAGAGAAAACGAGGAGAAAGGAGGCGTTTGCTGAGGTTGTACGCCAGGTCATAGCGGCACAAATTAAAGGTCTGTCATCCATTTCAGGCCAATTTAAATCAATAAGTTTTATTGACAATCCAATACAAGGGCATCGCAAAGAGAAACGGCGACTGCGCAAGGCACGCAATGCAACTGCCTCCAGCTCACCGCAAGAGCAGTTCCCCGAGGTACTTGAAGATGCTCCTGTTGATCTCAATGTAGACACCTTCGCAGACTCTGCATCAACGGACCTCGCAGCGAACACTGCTATGAGCGCCTCTGGTTACTCCGGGATAGACCCAAACTGAGTACCAGATGTGGCTAATCTGAGTCAATGCCATTATCCATATTCCATTGTTGAGTAGGATAAAGTCTTGTTCCCTCGATGTGACCGGCTCTCATTATAGAGCAGTACTCTTGGACATAGTTCTGGCCAGATACTCATTGTGTGGGCGAATTCAACAGATGCCGGCAAGGTTCCATACGTGGATCTTGGACCCTTGGCCAAGGGAAACGTTCATTGGTCACCGGTCAGCCCCGAGGCTTTCGGAGCAAGAGCGATATTACGTCGATCCCAATGTCCCAAATGCTGTCGGCACGGTAACCCGCTTGCTGTACATTATATGACGAAGGAAAACGAGGCCAAGTGTCAACACTTCTTCGCGGCCCAACCTTTCTGCCTCTCGTCGGGATGTGGATGGCATCGACAGTATATCAACAAAAGTCTTATCGGAATATAATCGGAACATTTTATTCAACCATCGTACGGTTCGTCCCAAGTTCTGTAACACAGCCCGAGACCTCAAGACAATTAAGACGAGGAGCTGATATGATCACTATCTTGGCAATATTATGAGACTTTTCAAAGCTTGTTTCACGGGAAACAAGCGAAGCAGGCAGGATGCATGATATAGGAACAATGGATATGGGTTAATAAAGTACAACTGAGTGCTACTGATATTCATAAAGCCAATTCAAAAGCAAAATGACGGTCAGCAAACGGTCGATATAGAATCCACAACAAATGTCCCGTGAGTTGTGGAAAGTGATACATAGTAGTGATACCCAATGGTGATACCTGCTCACTTCTGAAGATCGGAAGTGTAAGTGAGCGCCGTGAATAATAATACTGTTAGTCTGTCAACGGGGACAATGACGATGTTTTGCAAGCGTTCCTTGGGCCAGGAATGATGGTCTGACCATCCACATTCTCGTCAGATTGCTAGATTCATCAGCTGTAAAGTCAAACCAATATTAAGAAACAACTGATTACCACCACCAGAACTTCCCAGCCTGAGGCACGCACATGTGGCCGGAAATTCGGAGTGTTACACATCCAAATCTCTAGCTCGTCCCTTATATTTACATTTCTAGTACGGTACTAGTACCATGGTGCCTACAACGCCTACAAGCCCAAATCCTCCAATCGATACCTTGGCGTAGAGGTATGGAAGCGAACATATCCGGCCGTGAAATCCTTAAACATTGCACAAGCTTCTGGAGATCCCTCCAATATTTGTACGATCCTCTTGTAAAGGTCGATCGTTGTCTCCGTCAGTTCACCCCATGTTTCCAACTTCGATTTCTTGATGCGAGCAGCTAGCGTGGAGATCTGATTGGTCGTCTCGCCTACTCGCTCTTCCTTGTAAAAGGATAATATATCACTAAATTAGGTCGTTAATAAAGTGTCAGCGTGAGACAGGACAAGTACACACTTGACGTTGTTGATGAACAGCGTCATCTCTGGGATCGCCTGAATGTAGTCATTCAGGGGGACCTCTCGTGGGAACACCGTAAATGCGTAAGCTTCTGAGACACCAGACAAGATTCGCTGGTAAGTCGGATACTGATGTGCAGCGCTCGAGATCTACTCGTCGTCGTCAGTAACATATTCATAATCACGAGAGTGATTTCGGCGGTGATACCTTCATAGAGCTCGTTTCATGCTCCAATAAGGTGGCAGTGACAAAGTTCATTGTCGATGTGGTGAGTAAATGACAAGCAATAGGTGGATAGAGGTCCGAGGCACGACGGATGAGATCTGCAAATGCATCCAGAACGGCACTCCCCTGCGGTTCCCTCCTGACGAATCGATCATTGAATTGATAGATGTTGGGCATCTCTGCAGGGAAACGGTTGGCCGTATCGTCCAGAAGGACAACGCACGACGTGTAGAGTGCGATCCATATCTGGGTCGGACGGTGGCGGAGATACACGCAAGCGGTTGCTACATAGCTGACGCCTACTCGCAAGCACGTCCGCATCGACGGGTCGTCATCTACTGGATAGCCACGTCGAATCGCATCGTCGATAGATTCCTGATACAGGACCTCGTCAAACGGGGTGACCTCATATACAACATTACATTGCTCGAGAAACGAGCGAATGTTTTCATGTGCGGCTTGGATCTGCAAGGTGTGTTAATTGACGAATCCCCCGCTCAACGTGATCCTCACCAATTGCGTGTCAAGCATTGCAGTTTGCGTTAGAACTGTGGGCTACCTGCCTTGCTCTTATATCCAGCCAAAAACTACTTGTGAATTTTCGTCAGGACCATGATATGGTGTGACTGGCCATTCCACGTTCAGGGAACGCTCATCCCACGACATCCGATTAAGAAGGCATGTGTTAAATGCACCATGTAGTGGACGTTCATGTCCGTTATCCGTAACCGCCAGTTCAGTGATCGTACACAACGTGAACCAACGGTGTCAAATATCGGATCTGTCCTGCCGAGCTGCTGTTAAAGTGGCGTGAAAATATAACGGGTTCGAGGCACACCAGAAATGCAACACCAGAATTGAAGAAACTGAGCCCCCGCCAACGCAAAATAAACGAAACGTCCCGCCGGGAAGCGGCCCGGAGGTTTTTAAAGATTGCCCCTTGAACTTCGCTGTGTAGTCCAGACTCACTGATTGCCTCGTAATTCTCCGAGAAAACATCACAGTCGTGGAAAGGATTATTCAATTGTTGTGTGAAACATAGCTTAGTTGTCAGTGGAAACGGTGGATCTGATAGGGATAGAAGAATGCTAACGGCACCCGCCGAGGATAAGGAAGAGGCCGTGCAGGGTTGTCCCCGTCATGCCCATGATTACTATGGCCAACTTCTAGTGGATGATAGAGCCTACGACGTTAGCCGAACTTGAAGACTTGGAGTTGTCTGAACCTTCAGTCTCGAAGTGGCTGTGACCTTGCGCCGCTCTCACGTGTGGTCGTAAACCTTCATGGCTTCATAGTACTTCCACCTCACCCTCACATAACTGTTAGCTAACAAGGTTGCAAATACCCTGGGAAGCACCTGGTTGTTAGTTTGAATTTCGGCGCTCCTTCCCACCAGAGGTCATGTTGGTCTACTAAGGCATGGTGGACTTAAAGCGAAATCTGAGCGGTCATGATACGGCAGTCAGACTGCTACTAGGGGTGCCTAAGAAATTAATTAGATATTTTCGGACAACGCAAATTCAAACACCGAATAACGTTATTTCTAAGCTTGACTTGTCCAGCAGCGGCTTTTAAGTTTAGATGCCATTAGTATTTATGCAAAAATGTGGTATTTTCTCTGCATACCACCCAAAGGTTCATGCAAAATCTATGCCATCAGGTATGCATGAAAGTGCACTGTAATAGATAGTAAGCGGACGTAGTCGGAAATCCCACAATCAATCGCTAGCCAACCAACAACGGACCCCGATAAGCAGATTATGCGAGACAGAGATACGCACGTAATATATGCCCAAGATCATTGTGCGTCGGTGGATCACTTGCATCTGGCAAGCACTGATGATGATTGTACTGAGTGTGTACAACGGAGTGCGGGTTTCGTCTCCTGAATACAGAATGTATCTAATACAGCACCTGCAACTCCAAGTCCTCTAACCGATACCTCGCTGTGGAAGTATGGAAGCGAACATATCCGGCCGCGGAGTGTTTAAACGCTTCACGAGCATCTGGAGATTTCTGCAATATTTTTACAATCCTTTTATACACGCCAATTGACGTCACCGTCAGTTCACCAAATATTTCCAACTTTGATTTCCTCGTGCGAGCAGCTAGCGTGGATATATGGTTGGTCGTCTCACCTGCTTGCTCTTCCTTGTAAAAGGATAATAGATCGCTAAATTCGGGCGTGAATAAAGTGTCAGCGTGAGACAAGACAAGGTACATACTTGACGTTGTTGATGAACAGCATCATCTCTGGGATCGCCTGAATGTAGTCATTCAGGGGGATGTCTCGCGGAAACACCATATATGCGTAAGCTTCCGCGAGACCAGACAAGATTCGCTGATAAGTGGGATACTGTTGTGCAGCACTCGAGATCTACTCATCGTCGTCAGTAACATATTCTCGAGGGTGATTTCGACCGTGATACCTTCATGGATCTCGTTTCGTGTTCCAGTAAATTGGCAGTGACAAAGTTCAACGTCGACGTGGCGATCAACTGAGAAGCAACAGGCCGATAGAGGTCTGAGGTCCGACGGATGATATCTGCAAATGCATCCAGAACGGCACTCCCCTGCGGTTCCCTCCTGAAGAATTGGTCATTGAATTGATAGATGTTGGGCATCTCTGCTGGGAAACAGTCGATCGTCTCGTCCACGAAGATGGCGCACGACGTATAGAGCGCGATCCATATCTGGGTCGGACGATGGGGGAGATGCGCACCAGCGGTCGCTACATAGTTGACTCCCTCTCGCAGGTATGTCCGCACAGACTGATCGCCATCTGTTAGGTAGCCACGTTGCATCGCATCGTTGATACACTCCTGGTACAGGTCCTCGTCAAACGGTGTGATCTCATATGCAACGCCGCATTGCTGGAGAAGCGAGCGAATATTTCCACGTGCGGTCTGAATCTGCAAGGTATGTTAACTGACGAAAAACCCCTCAGTTCTTTCCTTACCAGTTGCATGTCGAGTATACCAGTTCGTGTTGAAACGGTGGGGTACTGGCTCGCTCTTATATCCAGGTACACGGCTTCTTGTCAATCCAGGGTGAACCATGATTATTGGTGTGATTGGCTGTTGCACGTTCGGAGAGTGTTCATCACATGTTATCCTATTGCAGACAACTTTGTGATGTCCGATTGATAAGGTGGGAATACAGTTGCAACACTTTAAGGTTGAATTCACGTAGTGGATGTCCATAGTTGATCATCCAGAGCTACCTGTGACTCGAGCAGCGATGTATTTGGCAATGGTGGCAGATATATTGTATACCGGACCACAGCGTGCTGCTATGTTGCAGTCAGAGTGTTGTGGAGAAGATGCACGGCCAACGCACACCTGAAACGCAATACCACATGTTAATTAGTGGACTTGTGAGCTCCAAAGCAGCTCACTCTCGAGTAGCAAAAACAACTCCCTCATGTGACCGCGAAGGAACTTTTAAAATTTACGCAAAAGTAGTAGGTGGAGTTGTATAGTGAGAACCCGATTGTAACGGAGTCGCCGTGAAGCCCGAACATGACCGTGCTTAGTAATCCATAAGGTTTCCTGGATCACACTCAGACTTTGCGCGCGCAGTGGAGATGAGTCTCGCAACCTTTCTCCTGGGAGCCAAACCTTCTGGCAAAAAGAAGGCGATAGACACCGAACTTGACGCCCTTTTTCAGTCTCAGGTGTGTCGGATTGAACATCACTGCCCCCCCAAGTTATGTTCCTGATCAACCCGCGTTAGACCACGGAGGACCGTCTACCGAACGATCATCCTGCCGCAGAGAAGAAAAAGAAGAAACGCAGATCCGACGCGCACATTGATGAACCGGATAGCAAACGTTCCAAACCTTCACTCGCTCCCTCGTCATCCGTCTCTCCAACCGGGAAGCAGAAGAACAGTGGGAAGAATCGCGTCAGGATTGCCCCGGAACCTGAGACCTTCGATGCAGGGAACTCAGAAAGTTCAAAGATTTCCTCGAATGCGTATAGCTCGGAGAGCTCGGACGGAGATAGTGGCCGCCCACCTACCTTGATCCATGAAACCCTTCAAAAAGACAAACCGAGCAAGCCAGCGAGCAGAAAGGTAAAATATGCACCATCAGACGAAACAAAGGAAACACGAGATGCGCGCACGATATTCATCGGCAATCTAGCACCCGACGTAGCAGTACAGCGTGTGAGTGAGAGGAGATTTTGCTGACATTATCGTTGACGAGCCACTCCCGGCAGCCCTTGCAAAAACAACTACATCGACATTTACTCGCCTTCCTCTCAACGGCGAAGATTGAGTCTACCCGCTTTCGTTCAGTCGCATTCCAAACTCCTACGTCGAAACTCCCGGAAGTGAGTGGTGAAGTAGAAAAGAACAAGCAACCTCGGCAACATGAACGAGACCGCGCTTCCTCTTGGCGTGATGCACACCCTGCAGACGAGTCCAAAACAAACGAGAAAAAATTCCTCACTCCCAGTCAAAAGAAGAAAATCGCATTTATCAACAGAGATATTCATTCAGCCGCTCATTCTGTCCACGCTTACATTGTCTTCGCTTACCCACCACCTCCTCACTCAAGACCGGCCAACTTGCCTCCTCTACCTCCTGTTATGGATCCTTTCGAAGCCGCACGTCTGGCCATCGAAAAGTGTAACGGCACTATGTTTCTGGATCGCATGCTTTGCGTTGATGCTGTCGTAAAAAGGTCAACGACCGACGGTTCATCAGATAGTACGCCGCTGAGTTCGGCCATTGGAGATCCTAAGCTCAGCATTTTTGTCGGAAACCTCGATTTTGCGAGCAAGGAGGAGGATCTACGGGTATTTTTTGAAAGGATCGTGAGTGCGGAACGAGGACCTCCTGATGCTGAAGGACTTCAAGACGGGGACAAGTCACAGTGTTGGGTCGCACGTGTACGCATGATTCGCGACAAGGACACCCAACTTGGAAAGGGCTTTGCTTATGTGCAATTCTCGGTTCGTGCGCCTCTCGCTATGATTGTCATGCGAATAGTGCACTAAAAGAAAAACCGCGGCCCTCAGGACCGGACTTGTGTCGATGAAATTCTTGCACTCGAGCCAGGAAAGCTCAAATTTGCAAAACGGAAACTGCGTGTCCAACGATGTAGAGCAATACCAAGCGCCACTACTGTCAAAAATGTACCTCCTTCCAAAACCGTACAAACACTTGGTCGTGTTCCAGTGCCACCTGTTCCGAAGGGCGACCCGTCTCTTGGTGAGAAACTGGTCAAGCTGACCAAGGAAGAGCGTAAGCGTGTCAAGGCAGCGGATGCCGATCGTGTCGCTCGGAGAATGGCCAAGAAAAAGGCCAGGATGACGCTAGCCAAACAAGGTGTACCGTCGCCTAATAAACAGCGAGAAAGAGTGCGCAAGACGGGTGCCGCCAAAAAGCTCGGTGGCGCGCCTCCAAAGAAGACAAGCAAGGGGAGGGTGAGGAGCGAGAAAAGCATCGCAAAGAAGAATACGAAGAAGTAGTTTCGCGACTTTCCTCGTTTATTTTGCGAGTTACTGTAGCTTGAATTGAAGCAGGCGAAATAGCGAACAGTACCAATGAGCATATGGGGGGGGAGCAAACCAACGCACTCGAAACCCCAAGCGCCGAGGTCAGAACCAAAAACCGGTTCGTCATCAAGTCAGTTCTGGGCTGCTCTGAGCTCGGGGACGGCACACATCGATTCGTCCGAATTCATAGAAATACCCTGCCCTGGTGCCCTATACACAGTGCACGAGATAGACAACAGCACCAAGTATGTCTCCTCCTAAAAGTCTCCATGGACATATTCTCGTGGGTCATTCCGGCATGATCCTCTCCCTCTTGGTATCACAGACGCCGTCCAGCCAAAGTATTTTCATCGCATTTGGCTCGAGGGACAAAGGAACACACGCCCTAGATCATTGGCCATTCTTCAAAGACTCCTTGGCCAAACCTGAAAAAGCTGATACTACCGGCATCAACGGCAGCTATCACGATGATCTTCTTGCCCGTTTTGAGAGCAGGGAAAGGATTCGACTTCGGCGGCGCGAAAGTCGGTTTAGTGCTCTGAGGCGGGGGGACTGTACGGAAGAAGGGAAGAAAAGAGAGCAGGCGATGTAAAAACGTCCACAGAGCGGAGGACCAACTCGGTGTTGGTTGAGATGGAGTTATGTTTGCTAGTAATCCTTTGTGAGGAACTATCTTCGATGTGGTTGGACGAACATCAGTCGGTTGAGAATCGCTTGGCTGTTTGGTGGACGCTGGGGTACCACGTTTTCGCGGTGGCGAGAGTGGCATTTCTGGCAATATGCCGAAGAGTGCAGTCAGTTCCTGCAAAGAGGGCATGGACGTTGTTCGTGCACTGCGAACGGGCCGATCAGCACCATTATTATAAATGACGTGTATCGCATGAACTTACTCGACGACCACGAGATGAAAATCAGGGGCAGGAGGAGCTGTCTTGCGGAATGGTGTGGAAGGCTTATATACATGGAAGAATATTTTGTATGGTGAAGGCGGTGACGATTTCGAGGAGAGTTCGGATTTTACTACGGGATGATACAAAGGAATGGTGTGACCACAAGGTATGAATCGTAGTGCCTTGAATATATCCTCTAATTGAAGAACGCGAGGTTAAATGGATGGCAGAGTGCATATGATGGACGTACGGGTCATTTTGTGCCGGCGATGTTGAGGTCGCCTCCACCAGTCGATCCTGTGGAAAAGTCGGGCAACACTGATGGCATTTGATACGAGGCGCGAGAAGAGTCCCGTAAGTCTAGTTGTTACTGTCTGTAATTGGGTAACTGTAAGTGAAACCGGTGGCGCGACCGGGTACTCGGGTGTTGGGGGTTCAGCGCGCATCAGAACAAATCCAAGGCGCTTCAAATACGCATACACCTAAACACAGTTTCAAGCAGCAGATGAGCAGGCATGGGCACAAAAGATTGCAGAATCAGTCACCTGATAACGTTCTAGAGTCATATCTTCACGACCAATCATTTCAGCGAAAGCTTGTTGAATCGACATCGGCGCTCCCGGACTGCTTGTTTCATATTTTGAAGGCTCTACGAGCGAGGCGCCGCTAGAGACTGATTTATAACAAAACAGAGCACTGCGTTCGATGAGATACAAGGCTTCTTCCGGAAGAAGTTCGAGCCGTTTGGGGAGTTTGGATGATAGACCTCTCAACTCGTTATCTGCGCTTTCGTACTGTGCCATCCGAGAGATAGAGTAACCCATCGTCGAGAAGTGGATTCCACGCGCAGTTGTCACATGTACACGATTAATTGAAGGGTACCAGATACCATAACTTATAGTTTTGCTGCGATAGCGTGTAAGTGCGAACCTCTTGTGCTTGAAGACCTTAATAATAGAAAGCTCGACTTACCTCGAAATAGTTCTATTGGCGCGAAGAGCCTCAAACATCGCATCTCGTGAGCGATCAAGGACATGGAGCTGTAATCCTGATCCCCCGCCAGGGGCAGGCTCAAAATCCTTTTCACCGCGTTTTGGGATAATAGGCCGTGCAGCAGCTCCAAATTTTCTGCCTGAACGTCCATCATTTATGGGTGACTCGTGCATTAGTGATACTCACGGAAGCTTCGTCCAATCTAGTCCACCGTCTTCATCCCCGGAGGAATGATCATCTCCTTCTTGGATTTTTTCGGCTCGTGAACGTGGAATCTCGAGTGTATCGTCCATAATTTTTTGTCAAGACTCAGCTGTGCATGTGTTCACTATCCAAGTTAGCAGAGGTAGAGAAATTCCATAAATAGATATATCTCCACTCGTTAGCTGGACGCTCCACTCGTCACTCTTCCATCTGCTTGTGTCAGTCTTCCGTTCCGCCCACTGAGTTCCCAGCACCGAGTCGGGTGAAATGGAATCTGAACGCAAGCCGACATTCACTCAATCCCTTATCGTGCGCTGCCCACTCCCTTTTTTTCTAAGCGTCCGTATGAACATTGCCAACACTCCTTACCCTGCTTAGGCAGGAGGTGCAGCAGGTACAGCTGTCGACTTGCTTTTCTTCCCGATAGATACCGTCAAGACGCGGCTGCAGTCTGCTCAAGGGTTCGTGAAGGCTGGTGGCTTCAGGGGGATCTACAAAGGCATTGGGAGTGTTGTTGTGGGCAGCGCACCGGGAGGTGAGTACTGCCATACCTGTCGATCAACTATTTATGACTAGAGAGCAGCGGCAATATTTTTCTCGATATATGACACGTCGAAGCAGTATTTGCCCTTGCACGGGCAGCTAGCCCCACTCAACCACATGATTTCCGCATCTATTGGTGAAATTGTATTCGTCCTGTCTCATTGCTATATCTTAAGTCTCTGAGGTCACATATTTTAGGCAGCCTGCTTAATCCGTGTTCCAACTGAAGTGATAAAAACACGTACACAGACATCGTCCTATGGTGCTACTGCTACGTCCCTCGCCGCTGCAAAGATAATTCTGAAGCATGACGGTGTGAGGGGTTTCTATCGTGGGTTTGGGACAACAGTCATGCGTGAAGTAGGCAATACTTCTCACAGATATTTCTATGTCATTCCTCATCCCCTCGACAGATCCCATTTACTTCACTGCAATTTCCTTTGTATGAGTTTTTGAAGTACCGGCTCTCCCTGGCTATGGACTCACGCCCGCTCCATGCGTCAGAGGCCGCAATATGTGGGAGTATTGCGGGTGGTGCTGCGGCTGCAGTGACGACTCCCCTTGATGTTCTCAAGACGCGAGTAATGCTAGACATGCGGGTATGTGCGCCATCCTTTGTTCTGTATTCCGACAGGTTGGTAAAGGAACATAAAGGATTCCACCTCGAAAATGCCCTCTATCCTGAACCGTCTGAGGCAAATTTATACTGCCGAGGGGCCGAAGGCACTGTTTGCGGGTGTCGTACCACGAACGCTTTGGATATCTGCCGGTGGTGCTGTGTTCCTGGGAGCTTATGAGTGGGTTATTGGTGGTCTAGTTGATAGATGACCCAGGTGGTATGGCTATCGCCTTGCTGCGCGCCTGTGTGAGGATGTCGGGAGCAACTATCATGGGTACCCCGGATGTGCAGTATATCCATTCTAACACTTCAACAAAAATAGCTACACCTATTGGAATTTGGCTCTGATAAATGGATTCAGACCAATTGGTCCTAACTTTACTCATTTCCCCGGATTTTTATTGGCATCTATGTTGCTGCTTTTTCCAAGGTGAGCCCGATCGGCAGGATGTCGTTTTCAGGCCCCGACGTCGCGCTCACAAAACGCCCGTCTGTCTGGCGTTTGCCAGCACACTCGTCTCGTCTCGTCTGACGTCATACCTTCGGGTTCGGGGCTTCAAAGTTCAAACTCCGGGCAGAGGCGCCCTAGGATAATTCACAGTCAGTAAGACAACCCACCTACATTAGCAATGAGTCGGCACTGACACCGGTATGGGCAGTACACAGGCTTGGAGCTCAGCTTAGTTATAATTACATGGCCATGGCCAGCTATCTACAGTCCTCAATACAAACTAGATCTGATTCTCAGTGTTAAGCGCCGTGAATCGCTCTATCAGATAATCTCCGAGGATACTAAAAAAACGGTGGTATTATGTACCTAGGTACGGCGTTAACTAAGTCAAGGCTTACTCGCTCTATTGCCGAAGATAAGCGGTGGGGGAAAGAGCGAGCGCAGGATGAACTCAAGCTTTTTAGAAAGCGATGATTCAATTTAGAATGCTGATGCCAGCGCTACTGTATGAGGTACCGTGTGGGCCAACAAACTTGATCAGCTGAGATATAGTGACACCGAACCCAGTACTGAAAACCAATGTCACTGAGCACGAAGAGCTGATAATCACCGGCGTGGAAGAATCAATGACAGCGGCGCTTTAAGTAAAGTCATCCTTGCGATCTCAGTGTCGCCGCCACATGACTTTACTTCCCTCAGTGGAGACATCCTCGATTGTTGGTCCCTTATGTGACGCTCTTCTCGTCAAGGTCGGGGACTATACGGTAATTGACAATTGGACGTCCAGCTATTAAGTTGTCGCACACAACATACGACTCGCTTGGCTTTTGTCAAGCACAGTAGGGAGTCGGAGTCTCGGCCCGTCCCAAGTTCAACGAATCGACAGACCTGGCATCTGCATCAGACCTGGTGGATGTTCATGCAAATTCATGACGGTGGTTCCATAGTCGTCCTCAACAATATTTACTTGGTCATCACTGGTTGCACTTGCGGAACAGGGCCTGACCAGCCTGGACTGTGGACTTTGAGCATCGATCGAGCCTACTTCTAGGACAGGCAATCAGCCCATACTATTAACGGCGTCTGCCAATTTTGACGAGGCTCCAAGCAGATTCTGGGCGGCTCTCAAAGTAGAATCAATCCGACGTGGCCATCGACCCTTAATCTCCTTTAGGTGCGCTCCAATCGCAGCTCTCAATGGATGATAGAGTCGCCAAGCGGTAATGTTTCACATTTGTCTTGCAGAAGCTTCTCTTCGCAGGCTCGGAAAGAATCGCGGACTGCCGGAGTGGCCGAAATCATGGACACAGCGTGGTTGTCAAGTATCATACTAATCTTGGTTTGTTTCGAGCAAAAAAAGACGTACTCAGCCCTACAGGATGTCGACTGTCTCGCCAGCCTTCCATACACCATTTCTCAGATGCGGTTTGGTTTGGCAAGGCGCCAAGCTGCCCTATAAATGACCATGATACGCATTCCGTTCATCCGCAGCGTTTGATCCCCAAAGACTAAGCTCATGGGGCCAGTGAACTTCCACCTGCAAATTTCTGATTTCTTGTACCATCTTCACACTCTCTTCCTCTTTACCAAGGCAGATATCAGGACGGCGCTCATCCCGCAGGTGTGTTACAAGTTGACCTTTATAACGCGTCTTAACTCTACCCAAAAGACTATCTTCGCACTAGCAGCTGCCCCCATGTGTCACCCCTCCCACGTCATCCACGTAGTCGCATGGATGTGGCTTCACTTGCTAACATGTAATATCGCGAACCAAATCAAAGCACCTGACGAGGACAAGATCAACAAACCCTTTCGCCCACTTCCCTCTGGGAGAATTACCGAGGGTCATGCCAGAATGCTTCGCTGGATCCTCGTCCCCGTGTGTCTGGCAGTCTCGGCGGCATATAGCAAAGAACTGTTCTTCACCAGCCTAGATCTCCAAATCCTCACCGTGTTGTACAGCGAGCTCCGCGGTGACGCAGGTTTTATGCTGAAGAATTCTCTCACTGGGCTCATGTACGGCCGTGCAGGTTCTGGGGGGGTTCTTTTGGCAGGTATGTTGGAGGTTTTCACTCGTCGCCAGTGGTTTCTTTGTTCACGTCCGATACCATTAGTGTGTGATCGGTCTCATGTCCCCAAGACAGCCCAACTAGCCGTTCAATTGACCGTGGCTGTCTTCGCTTCTACACTACATGCGCAAGACTTCAAGGACGTCTCTGGGGATCGTCTGACGGGTAGATGCACACTCCCTATCGCATTCCCCTTTCTTTCTAGGTTGTCCGTCGCGCTGGGAATTCCGCTATGGTCTATATGCCTCAGTCACGTGTGGCATCTTGATCTGCTCAGTTCCACGGCGTTTTTTTTATACTCTAGCTACACGGGGGTCCGCTTCATGCTCTACCGGTCGATCGGCGATGACAAACGATCCTGCAAATTTTATAGTGTGAGTGCATGTTGCATCCCGTGGGAGTGGTGCGTTGACACCTTGGTGAAGTTTTGGCTTAGCATTCACCATCTACTTCCTGGTTACTGCCATATCTGCATGGTGATCTGCAACCTCCGGTCCCTCACACCACCCTCGTGGCACCTTCCATTACTGTACTATCTCACGTCGAAAAAATAAGCCTAAATTATCCACTCAGGTACACATGAGTTCATATCATAGCGAATACCCTACGGACTTGTCTCGCACGTAAAACCACAATGGACATTTGGATCCAGACTCATGGTCGGGTCGATAGGCACAACTCGATTTGTCGGCCCGTCCAAAAGAAGCTGACTGATAATATATATCGAGTTCGGCGAATCATTAAGGCGCATTTTGATCCGGAGACCAACTCCGTCAACGTTTCAACTATGCACGCTGTGTACGATGCCTGTAACCCATGCGCGATCACCGTGGCCAAGTATTTTCTCTGCGAAAAACTCTCCCAGAATATCGTTCAGCTGCGCAATCAATTTGATATCTTCGTCTCTAGTCCGATCAAGGGGCTCCGGCATGTCGGAGGTGGGAGAAAGCGTTTGAAGAGCGATCTGCCGGGAAAACTTTCAGTAAACGGAGATCGGAAAATGTGTTCTAGACGTGCCATAACCGCATCAACGACGCCGTTGACGCCATCGCCACCCGCAGTAGCGCACTCCTCGCCTACAACGCGAGCACCACCTCCTTCAAGGACACCTTTCCGGACTGCCTCCTTACCGATGCCGACGAGACCACGGATCGCACCTTCCCGGGTGCCGAGTGATTTTGGCGTGCCTCTTGGTTCCGCACTTGACCCACTTTGCGTGATGGCGAGTGACTCAAAACCGTTTACAATAACTGAACTGGAAGCGGATGCGGAGGCCGAACCACCCCCACCTAAAAGTGCGACCAAGAGAGTCTTCATGATACGTGGCGAAAGCGAGGGATATGTCGTTGAGTGCTGCGTCAACAACCGGCTGAGCGTTTGAGCAGCCGTCGTGCGAAGGTGGGTCGCATGGGTTCGTGGTAGGTTGGAATGTAGGAGCGTAGACAGGATGGCAGGCAGGATTTGATGTAGCTGAGAGGGGCCGGTCAGCAATCGTGAAAACAATACGCAGAGTAAGTCAATGTACGCACATACGGTTCGATAAATAAGGTTGTGTTCTCCAGAATTGCACCCACGGCATCGAGCAATACTTCAAGTGTCTTTCCTTCTAATTCGCTCTCTGTCCCTTCCCTGAGAACATTGACAACACCTTCTCCAATCCATCGTACCAAGTATGGCAAGAGTGCTTGCAGACCTGCGTCAGCCCGAAGACTCGCAAGAGCAGCTGTACGTTTGGCTATGTCTGACGCAAATGATGAAGGAGGAAGAAGCGACGAAGTGAGTCGGGTGTAATACAATTGAAGTTCTTTTGAAAGGACTTGTTTGACAAGCTGGTTTTGAGGTGTTTGAGGTAGTTGTCTTCCCTGCGCAGACACGGCTGCACCAGGCTGTGATGGTTTGGTCTCGGTGCCTGCAGGGGTTGGTTCTTCTCTTGGAACGGCCGGCGGATTCTCCGGTACAAGAGGTTGTACTCCCTCCACAGCAAGCCAGTGTGCGATCCAGTTGACACCTCTCGGAACGATGATCTTTTCCTCCCTCAAAACTCTATCAAAATCGATCTCTTCATCCTCCACGAAATACACGGCACCAGCTGAGGCGAGATGCGGGAACGGAAGCGCGCGTCGAAATGTGGAAGGGGCGTGGGGAGTGTGCCCATATAGAGGTTCTATGTTCAAGGTTCGCAAAGCAAGGTCGATGTCGGCGGTGGTGAGTACCGTTCTGCGTGCATGTCGCATGTAGCGAGCAGCTTCCTGTCATAAGGTCGTCAGCGGTGCTCGTCGTCAAAGGTGGGTATTGGAACGCGCCTCGATGACTTGGTGTATTCTGTACTCGACATCGCTTGCGAGCGCAGACGCAACTGCGTCCGGAAGATTCGTGATACCTAGAGACTCGGCCACATCCTACAGACCATCTCAATCGCAGTCTCGCTGAGAGATGGTTCGCGCACTTTGACTGAATCTGCTTTGTAGACACCTGCGTGGTGTGTCTGCGTCAACTTGGCTTTCGGTCCTGGTTTGCTCATGGTGGCAATTGAGCGGGGCGCACGTGTTTCACAACGGGGTTTGCAATATCTAGGACAGACCTAAATGTTGTTCTAGATGTGAATCATGAGCATAAAATATATCTTACAGTTTGTGTATGGAGTGAATTTAAAGTTTGTTTGGAAGTTTGAATG